>JAOSBO010194508.1:0-19746 GCA_027563915.1 Erythroxylum rotundifolium | reverse complement strand
TATTATTATTATTATTATTATTATTATTATTATTATATGATGTGTTTGTTATAAATGGACAAAATATAAAAAGTAGATAGTGTAATATGTAAGCCAAAACTTAAAATCATACAGCATAAGTCACACTCACGACACATAATCAATTTAAATTAAATTGATTATGTGTATTTAAATTGATTATGTGTCGTGAGTGTGTAATATTAAATTCTACATAATTATGCCGTTGTCGTGATTGTGCTACTTCACGAACATTGTTGTCGGGATCTTGCAATAGCACGATCGCGAGAAAGACACCTTTCTTAAAAATATTCTACTAATATTTGATTTCAGGGTTGGTTTTTCCACTGGGATTTTTTGATTATGCTAAACATGTTCTATTATTTAATGTATAAATGAATATTGTGCAATTTAAAATTTTGTAATTAAATTATAAATATTTAAAATTTGAAACATATACTAAGAAGGGAATTAGCAAGGTTAAAGTTTGTTATATTAAAAATATATAGGGAATTTGTTATAAATGGATAAAATATACAAAGTAAATATAAATATTATTATTATTATTAATTTTTTACTTACTGTTAAAAATTATTATTATTAGAAAAATAATTAAATATAATTAATTAATTGATTAAATAAAACATAATTAGTCGAGTAAATGATTAAAATTTAATTAACATATATAAAAAAGATGATCAATCAATTAATTGATTAAAATATAATTAACACCTCTTATCTCTTAATATATAACACTTAATGAACTATTCGCATTACATTACAAGAATACAATATTTCTGCAGGCACCATAGATGCTCTATTCTTATTGGACAGACTTAGTTGATAGTCTGGATCCAAATTCATTTCACTTAATAGTGATTAGTAAAAAATAATAACATCTAATTATAATTTGACTAATGAATTAGTTATATTTTAATTAATCACTATGTTAATTATAATTTTATTAGGTAATTGATTATAATTTAATTATATTCAATTAAAATTTGTAAAAGATAAATGGGCTAATTAAATTATAATTAATCAGTTAACCATTATATATTTATGACACTTTATATATATATATATTATAAAGTATTATGTATATGTTAACTATTATACATGTTATGTCGCAGGTATGTTATAGAGGAAAAAATTGAGCGACAGTATCCAGACATGGCCGGAATTTCAAGACAATAAGCAAAAAGGAGTGTTTGTATATATATATATAAAATATATAAAATATAATATAATATTAAGTAACAATAATTAATAGTTAATAATGGAGTTAATTAATAATAACACAACTATAACTAAATTAATAATAAAATTATGTAAATATATAGTAGCTACCAATATAATAATTTTTCACAACTACAACGAATAGGTATATATATTAACAGATTAATATATAAAACTTAATAATAATAATTAACATAAGCTTACACAAAGATTTAAATTTAATATTAGTAAGTACAAATTAATAATAACGAACAAATATGAATAGGTATAGATATTAAAACATTAATAAATTTTTAATTTAGTTTATATAATTTATACATTTATAACAAACTAATTACATTATACATTTCCTTAATTTATAAAATTTTCATCCCAACTTTTAACTGCTTAATTTTTATGATATTACAACTTATATATTTTTAATATAATAAATTTAAACTTTTTAAATAAAATTTACATTATAAATTTTAAATATTTATAATTTAATTATAAATTTTAAATTATTCATATTTATTTATACATTAAAATTGTATAATAATATAACAAATTAAATTAAAAAGGACATTATTACTACACATTTGCTCAGTATGTATCTGCTAGTTGTTACATAAATGTCTAACATGAGGAGGAGCTACGTGATGTCTTGATAACTTAATACAAGTATTTTTACAAAATATTCAGCTTTTACACTTTAATAGTAATATTTAATATTGTACTTAATTTCCTTCAAAAAGTTATAATTAATAAAAATTAAATGAGGATCATGACCTAAAATTGCAAGTAAATAACTAAAATTGTAATTGGTTTAAACTAACATATCTTAGTTATTAGTTTTAAAATTTTAGTAATAAATCTAATTTATGTATAATTTTGATTCTTTAACATTAGTAAGACTTATCAAAGCATGAATTAAAATATAGTTTAGAGACATGTACAATTTATGATAAGAGATATTTTAGTTAAAAAATGATAATATTTGTAATATATCCTCTTTGAACTAAATTAAAATCAATAGTCATATTAATGTAAATTCTGAACGTAGGAGAAAAAAAAGGAGGCTTTTGAACTCACCATAACTATTGATTTGCCATTTATTCTAATTTCGATTAAGGTTAATGTATTCTATTATAAAAAATAAAGATATAAATATGAACAATTTAACATAGTCTGGAATTAAAATATATTTCATTGAATTTATAAATATAAAAGTAGTATGATAATATAGGTCGGACATGGATCGGCATAAAGCACACAAGTCGAAATTAAAATAAGTTAAAATCATTAATTCTTTTTAGCTGCACTAAATAGGCAGAGATGAAGCCCAAAACTTAATTGCCGTATTTGTACTATTTTTATATAAAAATGTATAGATGGGTGGCCAAGCGTCCAGACTCTTATTACCTTTGATCGTCGATAATAATAATAATAATAATTATTATTTTATTTATAGGGAAACAAAAACACAGATTGACAAATCTAGAGAAACAGATTCCCAATTGATCCTCTAGGAGGATATGACGGCACCCGGTAGGTGTAGTAGCAAAATAAGTGGCACCAATGTCAAAGTGTTCTACCTGGGTAGCAAGCTAGTCAGCGCATTTGTTGCTCTTTCGGTAGACGTATCGATGAACAACATACCAATTTCGGTTGAATAGTTCGAGGATACCCGTAACTATAGGGTTGAGCGTCTGGGAGCGAGTGGCCGATGAAGAGAGGAACTTGTGTACCGCGAGCGAATTCATTTCGAGCTCTATCTTGCGAAAGCCTAAGTTCCATGCTAGCGAGAGGTCGGTAAAGATGCCCCCATAGTTCAGCGGACAACGCAACTCACCATCCGAGGTTCTGAGTAAATCCTCCAAGCCAGTTACCATCACTATCTTGAATGAGGCCCCCTGCTGTGGCTGAGTATTAGGCGCGTTTGCAGGCACCATCTGTATTCAGTTACCAACCCAGCTGCGGTTTTTGCCAACCGAGGAGCTGTGCTTGGCGTGGATGGAATCTGGTGTTGACCCAGTTCTGACACTCAGTCGACTTGTATATCTGATCTGCAAGAGAGAAAATAGGAAAAATGGGTGAGGGAGGCCAAATAAAATTATGATCGAAAATAGACTTGTTCCTCCAGGTCCAGAGGAACCAACACATCTTGCCAAAAAGAATGGCCCACTCCTGACCCAGAACTTGCCGATGCTGTTGGAGGTTGTGGAGAATCCAGTCTCTATTAGGTAGAGAGAAATAGCCAAAAGACACAAGGTTTGTTGGGAAGGCGTCCCACACTTGTTGAGCTTTGAGGCAATCCCTAATCGCATGGAGGGAGGATTCTTCGAGGGTACATTGGTGGCAGGTGCCATCGGAATGGAGGTGTCTACGGATGCGTTGTTGATTACTAAGTAATCGATCTTTCGCTAGCAACCAAAAGAATGATCGAATCCTTTGTGGGCCGTGCCACTTCCAAATTGCTCGCCAAACGCCATGCGAAGTTTCGTCTGCGCGGCCCGTAAGCATGGAGTAAGTGAAAGCAATGGAGAATAGACCATCTTCGGATGCTCCCCAGATCAAGCAATCCTGACCCAGACACGACTTTGGTGGGAATATGCCGACGATAGTTCGGCAAATCGGTGGTGGGAGATAGGATTGGAAGGTGTCCCAAACCCAAGTGCCGGTGGAATCCACGAAATGTTGGACAGTGAGACTAAGTTGTGTTTCTGGTACAAGATGAAAAGTATGAGAAATAAGTGGGCCTATTCCCGTGACCCAAGGGTCTAGCCAGAAGTGCGTCGTAGTGTCGTCACCGATCGTCGATAATTATTTATATCCAACCCAAAAAGCAAAATGGAAGTTAATTACTCAAAAGCAAAATGAGTCTATTAAAATAAGAACCGGAGAGAAACTGCATTGACTTGTCGTTTCACTAATCACTATCCTTTCCTTTGTTTTTGACTTTTAATTGTGTAAATAGAGGGAACTCTCTCGATAAGTTATATTTGAGAGTTGAAAAGCGGGGATAACGAAGAAGAAAGAAGAATGGGTTGTGCTGGATCGTCACGTTCCAGAGGTGACGGTGAGGTCACTCTATCGTCTCTCTCTCTTTCTGTATTTCGTTTCCTTTCCCTGCTCATTGTTTGGGTGCTCAGAAACCTCGGGAAAAATAGTTACACCAAAAGCACTAGATTTTCTGCTTCTCCTCATTTTTACAATATTATTCCCAAAAACACGCAATTCCACTAATTAGGAAAGAAGAAACCGTTAACGCTGGAGTTCATGGAGTTGTTTTCTTCTTTCTTTGTTGTGCTGTTATCGCAAATGTACTGTTTCAATTGTGGTGATGTTTTTAGTACAGTGGTGATTAAAGAAAACAAATCCATAGGCGGTGAGGATTTTTATTCTTTTTGGTTTATTTCATGGTAAATTTACATGTTAGGTTAGTAAAGTTTGTTTGAATTTAAGATTTCGTATTGAGGTTGGGGTGCACGTGGTGACAAAGGATTGCATTGGTGGCTTATAGTTAATATAATGAAAGCAAGTAGGGATTATGACACCAAGAACTCAGCAATGGCAATGTAATTGGATCCATAGAATAGGAACTGTGATTCCTAGACCCTTATTCTTTATTTTCTTGGAAAAGTTAATGTTTTTATTTTGTAATTTTATGCAAATTATCAAAATTAGCCCCATCTCTATTTTTTAACACTTTAATACCTGAACTCTCATTTTGTATTAAATGGGGATTGTAGGTATTTTCTATACTATATAGTTAACACTTGACTCATATGATTATGCTAGAAGCAGATGTCATCTAAAGCATTTGAGATAAGGAGTCTCATTTAGTGTACCTTATCTTACATTGGTGTTGTTACCTAAATGTGCTTGCGTACCTTAGAAGTTATATATGCGAAAAGATTTGGGCCAAACAATCTCTAAGCATGTTTTTTATTTCTCCTTATTGGCATTGACTAGAATGTGAAGTACCATAAGACTAAAATGGGCCTGTGACGGACAAAGGACATCGATCAACATTCAATGTTTTATTATTATGCAGAAGCCATTATTGCTGAATAGTTTGTGTTTTAAATCTTGGTAATCAATCTCTATATGCATAAAGTGATCGTTACATGTAAATCAGGTCTCAAAGTTGTGAGGTCGATGGCTTCCTCATTCATGAAATTCAATGTTCTATATTTATAAATCTTTTTATGTACCAATTTTAAGTTGCAACTCATTTGGTTATTGTTGCCAGCGCAATTAGTATTTAAGAGTTCTGGTCAAGTTAATATCTTAGAGTTCAATTTAAAATAATATTAGTAATTTAATTCTTAATTGAAATATTAGTAATTTAATTCTTAATTGAAGTACTATTATTAGTTAGTTATTCAATTTAAGTAAGTAGTACACGTAACCGTATATCAAGAGGACAAACTTCATTTGTATGATATAAAATTTTTGCGTCTTTACTTTTTTAATCCCAATTGTGAGTGTGCTTCTTATCTTTGTTCTACATTGACGTAACCCAAAACTTATCAAAGTCTTCTTTGTGACGTTTCAAATCCTTTATATGTTATGTTCATGGTTATCTATAGTCGAAGGATTGGTCTCAATTGTTTAATTTAATCATTTTTTGTGAGATTTTAATCTTATTCGTGAATTCTCTAGTGTTTATTCTTGGATGGGTTCACATCATTTAGTGTTAGAATAAGGCTCTAAATCAAGTTTACAATGTCTTCCTATAAGGGTGCTTCTATACCTAAAGGAAAAGTAAGACCAATTCTTTATTTTGCAGACATTGCAGGTCAATTCAAATGAATGGGTACAATCTATAATAATGTAAAGATTGCTTTGTAAGGGCAGTTCCAACGTATTGTGGAATTGTAAAGGGGGCAAGTACCACGAGTTCCAAATGAATGGAGGAGAAGGGAGCACCACCAATTGAAGTGATCAATGATTTGAATGATGAGTTGAGTGGGGAAGAAGCTAGTTTGATGTCTAGAGCTAATGGTGGTAGGTTTGCACCAAAGAAATTAGTTATGCATGCAAGAGAACTTTAAAAGGGTGCATGGAGTTGAGAGAGAGAGAGAGATGGATAGTAATATAGAAGAAGCGATGCCCTATATAGAAATGTGGAGAGCATTAAGATGAATATTCCATCTTTCTAAGGTAGGAATGATCCCAAAGCATATATAGAGCGGGAGAAGAAAATAAAGCTACTTTATGATTGCGACAACTATTATGAGAAGAACACAAAACTTGTTGGGGTTGAATTCATTAGTTATGTTATTGTTTTGTAAATAATTTCTTCTGTTGTTTAGTCATTCCTTTCCTTGTACCCCATTTCTTTATATCAAAATAGAGTATTTTTGCCAGCCTTCATTGCTTGTTATTTCTACTTGCTTTGAAAGGCCTTAATTGCCTAATCAAAAGGTTTTTCTAGTCCTTAGAGATGCTAGAAGTTGCAGAGAGACAACAACTACATCCCAGTTAGGGGAGGCTCTTCGTTCTTAACAACCTAGAGAACTCCAAAGTATAGATGCTGCACACAAATTAGATGGGAAAAATTACCTAAAGTGGTCTCAACTTGTTCATACGATGCTAAAAGGAAAGGGGAAGATTAGTCACATTATAGGTACTAAATCTAAGCCATAAGATCGTTGGTTTGAAACTTGGGGATCAAGAAGACTCCATGATTGCGGAGCTATGATTCTTGAAATTAGCGATACATGCATGTTTGCAAACACTGCCAAGGAGATTTGGGATGTAATTCAACAAACCTACTATAGTGCTAGGGATGTAGCCTTATTATATGAAGTTAAAGTGATGACAATGACTGCAAAACAACGAAATACAATCGTCACTAATATGCCAGCCAGTTGAAATCTTTATGGCAAGAATTGGATTACCATAGAGTGGTACGATCAAAATGTCCTGAAGATGCAGAAGATGCAGCTATTGTAAAAGATTTCATTAAGCACGATAGGGTCTTTGATTTTCTTGTAGGACTCAATCTTGAATTTGATAAAGCAAGGATCCAAATTCTTGAAAAACCGGAAAGTACCATGTTTAATGATGTTGTAGTACAAATCTGAAGTAAGGAAAGTAGAAGAACACTCATGCCTGAACCATAGGTTAGGATAGCTCAACTATGGTGGCTAGTGATTGCAATAAATCAACCACAAACATAGAAATAATATCCTCTTTTGAGACTGGAAAGATTAGTCAATCAAAGGTTTAAAAATGTGACAATTTGTGGTGCACTTATTGCAAGAAGGCACGCTATAGCGTGAAAAATGTTGGAAGCTTCATAGAAAGCCTCCAAGTAAAGAATGGGGACAAAAAGGAGAGCAGTCAAGGAGCAACATCCAAGTCTACGTTGCTGCAGCATAAAATAGTGACGACGTACCACAAGAGCCAAGCAATCTCAGATAAGAAGAGATTGAGAGGTTGAGATCATTTATTAGCAACCCTAAATACCCATTAGGTACCTATTCTTATTAAAATAATCCTTGACATTGTTTGACTGAAACCTTTTGATGTGGACTCGAAAATGGTTTTTAAGCATGGAGCAAAAGTTTGGAAGAACAGTGCTAACCTCAAATTTGTGTTTGAGAAGAAAAAGCCAAGTGACATATGTACAATCATTAATAAATGAGACAAATCATCTTGCCCTAGAGATATTAGGAATAGGAGAAGGGCCCCAGATATCAAGAGAAGGGCCCCAAATATCATTGTGAATGAGATAAAAAGGGGTAGAGCTTCTTTTATTGCTAGTTGGAAATGATCTACACTTGTGTTTAGCAAGTTCACACACTTCACAATAAAAATGTTCAACATCTACACCTTTAAACAGAGAACGAAATAGAATTTTAATAAGCATAAAAGATGGATGTCCAAGTTGGTGATGATGAAGCGAAAATTTTCTCTATGGGAGAAAATAAATATTGAAAAAAAGGAATGAGGTAACAATTTCTAATCCTTTGTTACAGAATGAAAATGAATTCTAGGAGAGTGATAATCACTATGATTTTCCTTTTGCTATTAGAAAAGGAATGAGAGAGGGTAGAAAAAGACCTTTATATCCTCTTGCAAATTTTGTCTTTTAATTGTTCACCATCCCATAAAGCCTTTCTTATTAGTCTGAATACCATTACCATTGCTACCACCTTTTCTGATGCTTTCTCCAATTAGAAATGGAAACAAGCTATGAATGTGGAGATGGAGGCATTGGAGAAAATTGTCGACTGGGAAGAAACTTGTGGGATGTAAATGGGTGTCAACAATTAAATATAGAGCAGATGGATCAATAGAAAGATACAAGGCAAGGTTGGTAGTCAAAGGATATACTCAAACTTATGGAATTGATTATTTAGAAACTTTTGCTCCAGTTGCAAAGCTGAATACTTTTAGAGTTCTTTTGTTGCTTGCAGCTAATTATAGTTGGGAATTATAACAATTTGATGTGAAAAATGCATTTTTACAAGGAGAACTAGAAGAAGAAATTTATATGGAGATTCCACTAGGTTATGGAAAGAAATTAGTTGCTCATACTGTTTGTAGATTGAAGAAGGCCTTGTATGGTTTGTAGATTGAAGAAGGCCTTGTATGGGTTCAAACAACCATCACGAGAATAGTTTGGAAGATTTGCAAGAGCTATGATGACTATGGGATACAAACAAGGCTAATGTGATCACACATTGTTCATTAAACACTTATCTATAGGGGGTCACAATTCTTTTGGTATATGTTGATGACATAATTGTGGCAGGAGATAATGTCAAAGAGAAAGAGATCTTAAGTCAATGTTTATCAAAAGAATTTGAGATCAAGGTACTATAGAGGTTGAAATGTTTTCTTGGGATTGAAGTTGCTCTCTTTAAGCAAGGCATTTTTATTGCTCAACAAAAATACATCACAGATCTTCTCAATGCAATAGGTAAAACAACATGCAAACCAGTAAGTACTCCAATAGATTTAGATAATAAACTTAGAATAGCAGAGGAAGATACTGCAATGGACAAGGGAGCATATCAACGTTTAATAGGAAAAGTCATTTATTTGTCCCACACACAACTGGATATAGCAAATGCAATTAGTGTGATTAGCCAATTCACACATAATCCAAAGGAACTCCATTTGCAAACAGTTCACTGAGTGTTAAATATCCCAAGGAAACACCAAGGAAAGGTATTATGTTCAAGAAGAATGGAGGTTTAGCACTTGAGGTATTCACAGATGTTGATTATATTGGGTCAGTTGTTGATAGAAGGTTAACCACTGGATAATGCACCTTTCTTGGTAGAAACCTTGAGACATGGAAAAGTAAAAAATAGAATTTGGGGATTATTTCCATAAAATCTAGTACTAATTATATTCATAAATTAGGATAGAGTATCCCATAAGTAATGGGATCTAGTAAATTTGTGCAAATTTATTTCCTATTTTGTACTAGGGTTAGCATGTATAAAGCTAATATATGTCTATTTGTCATAAATTAATAAAAAAAATTCCTCCTTAAAATTTTGTCACTTAAAAAATTCAAATTACATTCTAATAAAAATTTTATATGTCCTAAACAATTATGATAGCATATCTAAAATATAATAACGTGTTTAACTTACTACTAATTCTTATTTAATAAGAAATTCTAGCACAATCTAATTTTAACTTACTACTAATTCTTATTTTTTGTGTCAACTTCCTTATTTCACCAAATTAAAGCTTGTGTTTGATTAATTTTTCCTCTTTTATTCTTTTATAGACTTTAAGTTCAATTGCATCAATTCTTCCCAGCTTGTTTGAAGTTGTCCCCGACGTAGAATGTGACAAATTTTGATCATATTAGTCTAGATTCAACTTCTAAAATTCAAATTCTAAAATCCAAGTACTATTAGAACTTAGCCTTCCTTTCTATTTGACAAGAAATTGTTGATATCTTCTATCTCTTGTGGCCACAATTTGCTCATCAAGAACATCCTCTATCTCCTCTTTAAGATGGGGAATGACTGGAATTCTCATAATAGCAGCAAGAGCGTATCATCATATCCATGATTAGTAGTTAAGTCCACAACATTAAAGATATGACTAATTCCCATGTCACTTGGTAATTCCAAAACATAAGCATTATCACTTATCTTCTTGATGATCTTATAAGATCCATCACTCTGTGAATGAATTTTGTTATATTTCTTGCTTGGAAAATGCTTTGGATGAATCCTAGCCATCACTATATCTCTTTCATTTAATTCCGCCAATCGATGATGTTGATTAACATGTTCTTTATAAGACAAGTTGTTAGTTATTATCTTTCATCGTACCTCATCAAAGATGTTGATGTGTTGTACAAAACCTTTAGCTTTAATACTAACTTGTTTTGTTTATGGTAAAGGAACTATATCAATAGGTTTATTTGGTTGAACTCTTGAGACTACTCCAAAATGACTCTTATCTGTTGACCGATTTATGGAACTGTTATATACAAATTATATCATAGGAAGACTTAGGTCCCAATTTTTCACTTTGTCTCAAACCAAACATCTTAACAAGTCTTCCAAGCTATTATTTACCACCTTTGTTTGTCCATCAGTTTTGGGATGGAAAGAACTTGAAAATTGAAGTTTAGTGTTCAACGTTTTCTATAGAGTTCTCCAAAACTAACTCAAACTTTACGTCATGATTAGAGACGATGGGTAAAGGTAATCCGTGAAGATGGATAATCTATTTGAAGAATAGTTTAGCAGTGTGGACAACATCATAAGACTCGATCAATATATTTTACAAATGGTTTTGTAACAAAATCATTCTCTGCATTGTGGGCATCAAGAACATACGTATTGTTGCTTCTTGTAGTCAAGTGTACTAACTTGCCTTCATTTTTGAATTTTGACTTTACAAGTTCAGTCACATTAATTTTCGTATCTTCACTCAAATTTACTTCTCCTTCATCACCTACTACATTATAATCTTCGTTAACGACATTAAGATTATCATCAAGTTTTGAACTAACAAGCTTTGGATCCCCAAGTAGTTGTTGGTTAATCTTTTCAGCCCCTTGTTCTGTTATATTAGCTTGCCGTCCTATTCTTTCAACCTCATGTGTTGTTGTTTTAACTTGTTGTCCTTGTGTTTTGATTTGTTGTTCAGCCTGTTGTTTAGGTGTTTCAACCTCTAGTTTAGGCATTTCAGCTTGATGTTTAAGTGTTTGAACTTCTTGTTCAGTTGTTTCAGCTTTAGAGTTTGCCATAGAATCCATTTGGTTATGTTTTTCTTCATCTTTAACGCTTTGATCATTTCCCATTGTCAAACTCTCCATGTCATGAAATAGTTGAACATCATCTCCATGTAGGCTTCAATATTATAATTGATCAGTTGACAGAGAGTTGCCAACAGCCTCACCACCTAGAACAAACACTTTTTTTGAGGTAGTGCCTATTAAATTTGATGAATCAAAATTGGTACATAATTTTTCAGCAACGATTTTCTCTTGTGCTAAGTGTTGTTAATCAATATCAGTCCCTTTGCTTATTACCATGTTCTCATTTTTAGCATTAAGGACAAGTTGTTGGTTTGCATAAATATTTTTTTTAGAGTTTTGACTTGAGTGTATGTAAAGACTGTCTATCCTCTCCAAAATTTGTGAAGCATGTTTTCTTATAAGAGTTGTTACATGTAAGTTGGTTTTTGGAGCACCTTGTGAACGAGGATCATCGATGCTTAATTTTTTTGCAATATTTAGAAGTATTTCATCTAGCTCTAGGACGCTGAATATTCTTCTATACACCCTTTCATTACTTGTTGCTATTGTGAAACAAAGCTTTGATACCAAAGTGATGTAGATAAATAGAAGAAGTGTTAACTAACAGCTAAAAATCACAAAATTAGATAATTTGACTAATATTAGGCTGCTGATATATCAAGTTTTAGGTCTAGATTTCAACTAAGAATGTTGAAATTTCAGATTTGTTATAGTTGGGATTTTAGGATTTGATAGTTGGAAATTCAGGCTTAGGGTTTCAAGGCTTCATATGGCAGGAATTTAGGTTTAATATGGCTGAAATTTGTTAAGGAACAGAAAGAATGGAAGGTAGAAATCTGGGAACTGCTCCTAGGGTCTAAAAATCACTCTTAGAAGAAAATATCACACTTCTAGTTGAAAACTCAAGTTTATATAAAAATTCAGGATTGCTTGTCATTGAAGGGCTAAATATACACTTATTTATAGAGAAATTTTTAGAACCCTTATTCTAGTAGGAAAGAGTTCCTAACAAATTTAAATCATATTTTAATACAAGAAGTTCTAAACAACTAGTATAACATATCTAAAATAGAATAAAATATTTAACTTAAGAAGGAACCCAATCACATTAGAAATTTCAGCCATATATTTAATGTCAACTCAATTTCCAATTCTCATCCTACCGAATTAAAGCTTATGATTTATTAATCTTTCTTCTTTTATTTCTGTTATAGACTTAAAAGTTTTTTTCCATAAAAAACTCAACTATATATCGTTTTCCAATCTTGACTCTGTATAGTCATAAACTGATTAAGAAGCTAATATTCAACACAAGTTTTTACTCTAATTGAATCCATTGCCTGATTAGGACAGTCTTTAATAAGATCAAAGTACCGTTGTCTTGTAAAAGCCATAAAGCTGTAGAAGATTGCATTGCTGATTGTCTCAATTTCAGTTTCAAATTGGATCTCTCATCCAATGACATTTCCATCTTTGAGCCTTTTCATAGCTACAATTGTTCTATTGTGCATATACCCTTTATAGATGTTCCCAAACCTCCTTTTCCTATCAAATTCTTATTGCTGAAATTTCTTCTCTCTAATTGCAATCGGTGCTGACAAAGACAAACAAAGATTAGATGGAGAGACCAAGAGATGGATAGACGAGGAGACTGAACAGAAACTAAAATACTCCTCTTATTTCTCTATATATTGAATACACTAATATATGTGGAGTCATTTGTCCTATTTTAGAAAATAAACTAAATCTTACACACTATTCATTAAGAAAATTATAATCAGCCTAAATAAATGAAAGATTACAATCAACCTAAATTAGTAAATCAGATTCTTAGCTGTTAATCAGCTATTTACAACTCTATCAAATCTTCTAATATGATTTTCTAACACTTTCACTCTAGCTGGAGAATAAAATGTTTTCCATTCCCAGCTTGCTAGTAATGTTATAGAAAGTTAAGCTATCCAGTCCTTTTGTGAGCATGTCTGCCATTTGACTATTTGTAGGAACATAAGGTGTCCAAATCAGTCCGCTTTCAATCTTTTCCTTGATGAAGTATCGGTCTATCTTAACATGTTTTGTTTTGTCACGCTGAACTGGATTATGTGCAATGCTTATAGCAGACTTGTCGCAATATAACTTCATAGGTCCATGCCATTTAACTTGCAAGTCTTCTAAAATTTTCTTTATCCATAAGAGTTCACAAATTCCTTGAGTGATTGTACGAAATTCAGATTCTGCACTTAATGTAGATACTATTGCTTGTTTTTTGCTTCTTTAAGTCACAAAGTTTCCTCCAATCAAAGTACACATAGTCTGCATTTGTGTAGGCTTCTATAGTTAATTCTGCTCCTTCTAAACATGATTCCTTTTTTAGAATTAGCTTTCAGACGTCGAATTACTTTATAGGCACCTTGTAAATGAACTTTTTTAGGATCATGCATGAATTGACTTATCATGCTCATAGCATATGCTTGTCAAGACATGTATGAGACAAGTATGTTAGTTTTCCATCTAGCTTTTGATACCTTCCTTTATCAACAGCTTCATTATCCCTTGCCTCACTCAACCAATGATTCTTTTCGATTGGTGTATCAATGAGCTTACATCCCATCATTCCTGTCTCTTTTAGAAGATCTAAAATATATTTCTATTGGGAAATAAATATGCCCTCTTTAAACTGAGCCACTTTAACTCCTAGAAAATTTTTGAGTTTCCCAATATCTTTAATTTCAAAATTTTTCATAAGTCTTAATATCTTTATAATTTCTTTGGCATCGTCACCTGTCACAATGATATCATCAACATATACTATCAAGATTGTAAGTTTCCCGGTTGCCGAGTGTCTTAAGAAGAGAGTATGATCCCTTTGGCTTTGTTTGTGGCCAATACCAAGCATTACTTTTGCATACTTTCCAAACTAGGGGTGACTGTTTTCGCCCATAAAGTGCTTTTTTCAACTTGCACATTTTATTATCTTTAAAATATTTCTCAAAACCCGAAGGTTTCATATATACCTCTTCTTCAAGATCACCTTATAAAAATGCATTTTCGACATCGAATTGCTGCAAACACCATTGGAATTAGCAACTAAAGATAAAAGAATGCGAACTGTGTTCATCTTAGCTACTGGAGCAAAAGTCTTCTGATAGTCGACTCCAGGTGATTGAGTCTACTCTTTGGCTATTAACCTAGCCTTGGACCTCTTTAAGAATCCATCTGTTTTAAAATTTACTGCATACACCCACCTACATCCTATTAATTTCTTGTCTTTTAAACGATCAACAGTTTCCTATGTATTATTTTTATTGAGTGCACTCATTTTCTCATTCATGGCAAGTTTCTAATTCTCGTCTCTAAGTGCCCCATTGAAGTTTTGGGAAATAGGAATTGTATCTAAATTAGTGAGAAATAGCAGTGTTTATGTGAGATTTTAATCAAAAAAAAAAAGTGAGTAGTAGGATATTGAGTGCAATTTCTAATTCCTGCCCTAACAGCTATAGGAACATCTAAATCATCAATTAATGGAGAGCGTAATTCTGATTGTGTACTTGATTCTGGAGTCAAATCTTGAACTTGCAATTCAGTGAAATTGGGCTCTTTTCTCCTTGAGTAGGCTAGTAAAGGCTTTTTTGCTGCTGGTTGTACAATTTGGGTTGATTATGGTGCTTTAAGAGGTTGTTCATGTGGCTGATCAAAGGGTAGTGTAGGTGGTGAATTTGAATTTTTAGGCTGAATAGTTTTAGGTTGCTCAATAACCTGTAAATTAGGGAAACATAGCTCATGTTCTTTATCTTCACTCACACTCTCCCTCTGAAGATGATAATTTGAATAGAAAGGTTTTTTCTCAACAAAAGTAACATCCATTGAAATGAAAAATTTACAAGTAGGATGATAGCACTTATAGCCCTTTTTTGTGGAAGATAACCAACAAAGATTTGAGTTTTCCTTGGTAAGTGTCATGAATATGAACAAAAACCACACAACCAAAGAGTTTTTGGGTAATTTAGAATCTGTCTGTGAATTTGGGTAATGCTCATGAAATAGACTTATTGGACTCTTGAAACCAAGAACTTTAGAGGGCATCCTATTTATCTAGTGGGCTACAGTAAGGACAGATTGCCAATAGGTTTTGGGAATATTATTTTGAAATAACAATGTTTGTGTAATTTCTAAGAGTTGTCTATTTTTCCTCTCAGCCACCTCATTCTGTTGTGGTGTGTTAACACAAGATGAATGATGAACAATTCCTTCCTTTTGAAGGAAAGATGACAGATTTTGGTTGAAGTAATCTTTTGCATTGCCACTCTATAAGTTTTTTATTCTTAATCCAAATTGGTTTTAGATCATTTGGAAAAATCTTGGAAAAATTTTGCAAACTTCAGATTTGTTTTCCATTAAATATACACAGGTTACCCTTGTACAATCATTTATGAAGGTAGCGACCTTTCCACAGTAATGTTTAGAATTGTAGAGGGACCCCATATATCGGAGTGGATTAGTAAAATAGGAACCATACTTCTAGTATTAATCAATGGATGAGAAAATGCTTGTGTTTAGCAAGTTTACACATATCACAATGTAAACTAGTCATTTCAACATTTTTGAATAACAATGGGAACACAATTTTGAGGAAACTGAATGGTGGATGACCAAGAAGATAATGGTGCAACCAAGTGTCCTCTTTATTGGTAGAATAGTGTTAGTAATCAGTCCCAACCTAGTACTAGTAATCAGTCATAGCCCATAGTTCAGCCTAAGCCCATCCAAACCTACATTCGTAGGGGCAAGATGGGGAAAGGAACCATTACTGCCATATAGGCAGGTTGTTAGGCAAACTATTGAGAGTTAGTTATAGAATGAGATTGTATAGGATACTGCAGAGGGAATATAATCTGAACATAGGAGAGAGGGAGGATTCATTCATTTTGATCGTCTTAAGCATAGTGTATTGGCCTGAAGAATATTTTCTCCAGGAGTGGCTACTGCTGTAATTCTGTCTATTACGTAAATAATACAATCTCTAAAGTTCTACCTATCAATTGGTGCTTTCATTGAGAGGCCAAGTGGGTAGAGATTGTATGCACACTCGTTTGGAGGCTAGAGTATCTGCAGTAGAGGCGTCTCTCCGGAGGCAGGAATCATCCCTTTCAGCTCAAGAAGGGATGGTTAAATCGCATGACACCACTTTGAAGGATCTTTGATCGTAGCTGGGTTCCTTGATGGCTAGTGTAGAGACGTTAGCTAAATCTCAGAATCAATTACGGTCAGAGTTAAGGGAGGGGTTTCAATCTGTGTTGGCCAAGAATCCACAGAAACAGAAGGTGGGTGACGAAGGAGAAGAGCTGCCAGTGTCCCACCATGCGTCCTCCTCTGCTGGAGGCGATAGACCTGCGCGCTACTCCTCGGTTACCGCTGGTAGCGACAGACCCGTAGGTGGTACGCAAGGAGTTGGGCACCACCGATAGGGAGACCACGTGTCTTCGGTGGCGACAGAACGTGCATGGGAAGAATACTGAAATATCGCACGCAGGGTCGACCTCCTAGCCTTTCATGGAGACGACCCATTCGACTAGGTCACAAGGGCCGAGTCATATTTTTTGATCCATGAAATCTCGACTGAGCTTTGTTTACCCATGGTTCAGGTTTGCATGGAAGGGTCGACGCTCTATTGGTTCAAGACTCTACATGAGTTGGACCCATGTAAGACGTGGGAGAGGTTCAAACGATCACTGTTCGATCGTTATGGAAATAAAGATGAAGGCGACCCAATTGAACAGTTAAAATCAGTATGCCAGCGTGGTTCGGTAGACGAATACATTGATGACTTTGAGAGAGTAGTGTCACAGGTGGGCCCTTTTCCTTATGAGTGGTATATGAGCTGTTTTTTGGGGGGTCTATGTGAGGAGGTAAGAAATAAGGTCAGAACCCACGACCCTCCTACTCGGGCAAGACTTATCTCCATTGCAAGAAAGGTTGAGAAGGAATTGGTTGGGGAAGGAGTAATACGTCCAGGGGAATGGAAAAGCAAATCTGGAAATTTATCTCCAAGCTACGGTTTTAGAATGGGAGCCTTCAGTACTCAACGTTTGAATCAACTGAGTAATGCAGTTGGAAATATCAGAAGTGAGATAAGGGATCTGCACAACAAGACCTGTAGTAATGTGACTGAAAATCAACGACCCGGAGGTTCAAAATGGAAGGGTACAAGAAATTTATCTTACGAACAACTTATGGAAAGAAGGGCCAAGGGGTTGTGTTTTAAATGTGGACAAACTTTTGGTTCATTTCATATATGCCTAGATAAGGAGTATAGGTTAATTGTGTGGGAGAGGGTGAAGAAACTGATGCTGAATTGAATAACCAGGCAGTAACAGAGTTGGAAGGGCAACAGGAAGATTGGGAGTTGGTGTCTAATCCGGTGGAGTTCAATGAGTTAGAGAGGGATAAATCTTCACCAACAAAATCCATGGTTTTAATTGGTAAGCTTAGGGAAATGCCTATTGTCATTTTGGTTGACAGCGGAGCTAGTCATAATTTTGTGTCCAGCCGGTTGGTTGAGGCTATGGGTATTGTTGTTACACCGACTAGGACATTTGGAGTTAGATTGGGTGATGGACATCGGTCTTTTTCTCAGGGAATTTGTAATGGGATTAAATTGGAGCTGAATGGGGAAGAGTTCAGTGTCAATGCTTATGTTTTTGATACGGGAGGGCCCGATTTGATCCTAGGAGTTGCTTGGCTGGAAACCTTAGGAGTGGTGAAGGTCGATTGGAAAAAAATGTACATTTCTTTTGATCGGGGGGGAATGGAATTCACTTTGCAGGGTATTAACATGCAGGCTTCTTCCCCTCGTGCGTTGCAACATATTTTAAAACACCAGAAAATGGAAGTGGAAGGGCTGTTATGGTCGATGAGAATTGGGGAGTCATTACCCAAGGAGATGGATACCTTGGAGGTCGGTCAGCTGAAGGAGTTGCGGACTGTCTTGCTTAAGTTTGGATCAGTTTTTCAGGAACCTAAGGGTCTTCCACCCAAGAGGGTTCATGATCATGCTATTGATTCAAAGGAGGGGGCGGAACCAGTGAATATTCGGCCATATAGACATGCACACCACCACAAGGACGAGATTGAGAGGTAGATTCGAAATTTACTGGAAACGGCCGTTATCCGGCATAGTATAAGCCCATTTTTGAGCCCAGTTATCCTTGTCAAAAAGAAAGACGGCCCTTGGTGGATGTGCGTCGACTACCGAGCTTTAAATAAGCTCACAATACCCGATAAATTCCCAATTCCAATAGTGGATGAGTTGATGGAGGAATTACATGGGGCTAAGTACTTCTCTAAGGTTGACTTACGATCAGGTTTTCATCAAATCAGAGTCCGGGAGGAGGACACTTATAAGATGGGGTTCCGAACTCATGAGGGGCATTATGAGTACCTCGTGATGCCCTTCGGCCTCATGAATGCACCGGCTACTTTTCAATCCACTATGAATTCGATTTTTACCCTTGTTACGGAAGTTCGTCTTAGTGTTCTTTGACGATATTTTGGTTTATAGTTCTAGTTGGAGTTAGCATTTGGAGCATTTGGCTTGTGTGCTACAATTATTGATTGATAATCAGCTGCCGGCAAATCAGAAAAAGTGTATCTTTGGTCAGAAATCTGTGAAGTATCTAGGCCATGTTATTCTTAGTGAAGGGGTAGCAATGGACCCCTCAAAAATCCGAAACATCTTAGAGTGGCCTATTCCTAAGGATGTGAAGAGAGTACGGGGATTCCTTGGACTTACCGGGTACTATCGGAAGTTTGTCAAGGATTATGGCAAAATTGCTAAACCCCTCACTGAGCTCATTAAAAAAGATGGTTTTAGCTGGAACAGGGAGTCCCAAGCAGCTTTTGATGAGTTGAAAAGGAGGATGACTTCTTCACCTGTTCTTGCTTTGCCCGACTTCTCCAAGGAGTTTTCCCTTGAATGTGATGCATCAGGAAGAGGTTTGGGTGCTGTTTTACTTCAAGAAGGTCGTCCACTTGCATTTTTCAGCAAGGCTTTGGCTGAATCAACGTTTTCTAAGTTTGTCTATGAGAAGGACGTAATGGCAGTGGTAATGGCCATTCAACATTGCAAGCATTTTTTAGTAGGGAGACACTTCAAGGTCTATACGGACCACAAGAGTTTGAAACACTTATTGGATCAATGCATTCCTTCTATAGATCAACAATGTTGGCAAGCTAAATTGTTGGGTCTAGATTTCGAAGTGATTTACAAACCTGGC
>JAOSBO010194481.1:0-19757 GCA_027563915.1 Erythroxylum rotundifolium | reverse complement strand
CACCTTCCTTCATGACAAACATTTCATAGTCATGGAGAAGCATGTTGATCTTTGTTTCTCGAACTTGGTTGGTTCCTCCGTGAGTAATGCATAGTCTCTCCCACATTTCTTGAGCGCTAGTGCATAAGTTCACTTGATTTCTATCCTCAACAGTGAGAGCGCAATATATCAACTTTATAGCTTTTACGTTGATGAACGCTTTCTTCCAATCATTGTCATCATATTCCAACTCCGTCTTTACCTCGCCATTTTCATTCAAAGGAATGTGTGGACCGAAGATTATGATCTTCCAATACTCCACTCTCTCACTTATGATGTGGTACTTCATAGGATTTTTCCAAGAAGAGTAGTTAGTACAATTAAAAAGAGGAGGGGGATTATTTGTTTTACCTTCTTCCGCTATATTGTTGTGTGTCAAGTTCAGTGCCATCCTTGGATTTTTAGCCTGCTCTGATACCAATTGAAAACAATTTAGAAGGAGGGTTGAATAGATCTTTTAAATTTTTCGCGAAGTGCCACAAAAAAGAGAATTAAAACACACAAAACAAACAAAAACAAATCGAAATATAAAAGAGTAAAGAAGAGAGGAAAACACAATATTTATAGAGGTTCGGTGCTAAGACCTACGTCCTTTACCTAAGCTCCCACTTAGGATTTTGTCAAAGCTATTTACTACACACTTTTTAGTTTAATGTGAACTCTTCCAATCAACTTGACTTCTGGCTCAAGCTACACCTTACAGATGATTTGTTTTGCTGGCACAAATCCTACCTTCCAAACGATTCTTCTCTAATCACTCAACTCACAATAATAACAATGATAGTAATGAAGTAATAAAGCTCAGCACAGCTGAAGACTATCAGGATATGCTAAGAAGCAATATGAGAGCAATGAGAGGATAATTTTTCACTATAGCACATCTGATTCTTTTAGAACTTGCGTCATCATTCCTCTAAAGTGAAGACCTCTATTTACAGGCTTCAAGATGCTCCTAGCCATTGTAGAACGCTCATAGCCGTTGTAGAACGCTCTTAGCCATTGTACAAAGATTTGCTCTTGTTTGAAATCATTTGAAAATTCAAATTTTGTTTAGTTGTAACTGATAGTCGACTAGTCGGTATGTAATAGTCGACTAGTACATCATAGTAAACTTGTCTTTTAAGTGATAGTCAACTAGCACACTATTTTTATATGAATCTTTAGCTCCGTACTTCGAATAGTCGACTTATAACATGACAGTTGACTTGTCTAAATCTCCAACTAACAGATCTGATTGATGATAGTTGACTTATAACATGATAGTCAACTTATCTAATTCTCCAACTGACAGATCTCATTGACTCTCTAATCTTTGGCTATTGAGATACATATTTAAAATCCTCATGCAAGATCTTCACATGAATTCCACATTTTTAATTCTGATACTCATAATTCGACTAGTGTTCCATCTTATTAACGTCATTTTAAACCAATAAACCTGAAATTATTTCTTAACCATTTCCTTAAGTTTTATTATTATCAAAACATAGAAGGATTTAATTTGTCAACCTCTATTGGTCCAACACCCAGTTCTTCTCATTTCAAGAACATTACACAAACACCTTTCTTAAGTATAAATTTCACCTTCATTTTACTTTAAATCCCAATTTATTTCATCCACGTAGTAACTTATAACTCGAGTTTTTCATACACCTAAAATAGAACACAAGTGTATCATTCCTTCATCAAAATTTCTGCACTCAGCACATAACATTTTCACTATCAATTCAACCCTACAACATATAAGCTTCGGCTAAAACAAATCATGAAGATCCTTCTCAAATCATCAAGTAACCCTAGCTCCAAGCATACACGATCTTCAACTTTCATTGTGGAGTAGGTTAGGTCTTTTAGTAACAAGAAGAAGATAACAAGATATTTAAGTAGCAAAGTGCAAGATTGTAGGAAAACTTAATGCTGAGAGGGTTGGGTGAGAGTTTTATGAATGGAGAGAAGAAAGATATGGAGAAGAGAGCTTGTAGAAACCAAATGTAAGACAAATGAAATGGTCTTTTAATTAGTCTAAAAGGTCTTGATGTGTCTCTACTTAATAACTAGTCAATTGTCACTCAATCTCTAAGTTAATTCTCACCTAATTTTCTATACCACTTGTCAATAAATCCTAATACCATTTGTCAATTATTTCTATTGTGATATGTCACTTATTTCTACTACCATAAGTCAATTTGTCTTGCCACTTGACATTTTTCTAGTTTAAAAAATACTTATAATTTCATAAATCTCCCATTTTTAACAAATAAATTCTAAATTAATAATTAAAACCATCATACCAAAATTCAAGACATAATAATTCACATTTCACATTATGATCATTTTAAACCTTTCATACCCTGGAATAGATCAATTGAGTGCATATACAGTATTTGTAACGTGAACAATCAATATTCTCGTGTGTATGCTAATGATATGCATATGAATGTAATACATGTATTCTTTATGCTATTTCTCATATGCAATGGTCTAGGATCCTATGTCCTAACCATTGGCGTGGAAACGGGATATTACAAATTTGGTAATCATAAATCTCAGCACAAGTATAATATAGTTTCAATTACAAAATAATAGATTAATCATAATATAAAATGGATACAAAACAACTTACCAAGTTGAAGAATTTGATTTGAACACCAAAAGGGGATATCAAATCAAACAAGACAAAAGCTCGAGCCTGCACATCATACTAGTATTTATGACCAAAAAGAAAATTGCTAATTGAAGAATAGATAAACCAAACTTCTTATTACAATCTGACGAAAGTGATGAAACCTTCCTTTACTAATTAGTAATCTTAAGTAGCATTGCTTGACATATTATAAGAATCCATATTGTATTAACTACGTTGAGCATGAATTTTATGAGCTATTAATTACTCTATTGTAAGACTTAGTATTTCCTTAAATAGTACCAACCAAAGAGATTTTATAGATTGTATTTCCTAAAATGATATCATAAACAAGGGAATCCCTATTGTCATCTTTGAAATTCTTACAGGACCAATAAATTAAGTTATTCCAACTTACAAAAGGAGCTAAAAATGGTTAATAAGAAGTATTCAAACCCAGATTTTAGACAAGTATTCACATTGAAATAAGAGATGCCCCTATGTTTCATTTTTTTGGTCACAAAGTGCATATGGTTAACAAGTTTCAATAGACTTTAATTCGATCAATATTATAAATTTCCTTTTAATAACAATCTAGGGGATAATTAAGGATCAAAGATTTGCTTAATTGAACTACACTAAGTTTTTCCAACTAACTCGTGGAGCTCAGATTCTCATTATATATATGTATGATGAGTTGGCAAAGTAACTAGATAACTTCTTATTCCACCTTGACAAATTTGTTTACCAAAATAAATATAAAGTTGATAAGTAGAATAGTAAGAGGAGTGCTTAGAATTGTTTCGAACCCATATGATTTGCTATTGAAGACCTCTTTGGTGGTGGCTTACTCAGAGATGGATAAGTGAAACATGACTAGTTCAAAAGCATGTTTGAGTGACCCTGAAGTTGTCTAGTTGTCATTCTAGAAACTCACATCAGTTTTATCTCCAACTTT
This sequence comes from Erythroxylum rotundifolium, assembly GCA_027563915.1. NCBI lineage: Eukaryota > Viridiplantae > Streptophyta > Magnoliopsida > Malpighiales > Erythroxylaceae > Erythroxylum > Erythroxylum rotundifolium. The sequence continues at coordinate 16,137 of JAOSBO010194481.1, read as the reverse complement.
AAACTAGATATATTACCTAACTGAGTGCCTTAGTTTAAGAATTTGCACTAGGTCCAAGAGCTACTATGTTTAGGGAGTATGGACTACAAATTAAAACTCTTCAAGTAGAAAGCATAGATCCATTTGACCCTGAAAGCTCACCTATTGGCTAAGATCATCCATAATCTTTTCATTTTCAAAGCCTTATTGACGATTCTAATTAGATTGTTCCTAATCCCTCTCCTTTCTTATCTGATCCAACTCAATCCATTAAAAATATGGTCTTTCCTTTTCTATTGTAATGCCCTAACTATAGAATTTTTCTCATCATTCTTTTAATTATAATATAAATGCTTATTGGTAGCATAAGATGTGAGGACCAATATTTATGAAAGTTGATAAGGATTGAATTAATAAGTTGAATCCACCCCATAAATGATAAGCTCTTATCACACCAGTTGAAAGCCCTCTTTTGGATCTCCTCTACTAATAGAAGGTAATCATTGTAAGAAGGTTTCTTTTTGCTAATAGGAATGCCTAAGTAGGTAAAAGGTGGTGTCTTAGAGTTTACCTAGTTAGTATAGAGAATTAAGGGATTAGGTGTTGATAACTTATGGAAATATATAACTTGCGTTTTTCTTTGTTAATAGAGAACCATGTGAGCTGTCAAAATGTATGTTAGGCTATGTCATGATTATATAGAAGAGTCACGTAGGGCATAGTGTGTTTCTAGTCACGTAGGGCATAGTCGTGCAAGATGTGTTTCTAAGCACAATTTTTCTAAGTTTTAAGGTTTCGAGGCTATTTTTGGAACCAAATTAAGTAAGGCAACCATAAGCACAAACCTAGAAGCCTGAAGCACTATAAAAGAACATGACAAGTACCAGAAAGAGGTAGCAACCACTACATCAAAATAAATCAAAGAGGAAGGATCAAAGAAGAGCTTCAGAGAAATTCCAGCATTCCAAATCAAGACTTTAATTATTTTTTTTATCTTTTCCCTTTATTTTTATTATAATCTCAAATGTGTATTTAGATTTCTCTAATTTGTAACAAGATTATGGATTTTTAAATTCATATTGATGGATTATTTTAGACTTATTTTATAAACCTTATTTCTTATTAAATTCAATATATTAATGAATGTTTGTGATAATTATCATGCATATACTTAATAATAAAATGAGAGAATGAACCAAGTCATTAGTGTTAACGTGTGCAGTGAGAGTTGGTAGCTTAATAGATCTACAATTATTAAATTAATGAACAATTAAAGAGAGATCTTAATCGTGAAATTAATTGTCTATAGGATTGCTTCAAAACTAATTGAACAAGCTAGGATTAGTTTTGTGAATCGAGAGATTACAACTCTTTGATTATCAGATTCAATTAGTGTTACTTGAATAGATCTTGAGAGAGAGTAATCAAAACCTTAGGATTGTTTGGATCAAACATAAATTGAATCAACAAGATTAAGGGAAACAAACTAACGATAGAATAGTTACGAAATCTTTATCTTTGTTCAATCTCAATTTCATTGGCGGCTTAATTATTTCATTATTTAATTCCTATATTATATTATTTGTTTTAATTTCATTTATTTATTTTAATTGACATTAAATCTTACTACCTTAGAAAAAGTTCTTTTTAATTTTTTTAGTTGTTTAATAGTCCTTATGGGAATGATACCTTTGATATTATAATATACAATTCATATGCTTATGTTGTTCCTAAAATAAGTTCTAAAAAAACATACCTAGGCTATCTTACTCATAAGTATACAAGGTAGTTGTAGTTGGTTACGCAAGGTTTTCTCACAAGGAGGTGAAATTGGTTCACTTAAATTAATCTTGAATAAAAATAAAAACAGATGCAATCCTAAACTTTATATCTTGATTTGTTAAGTAAAAGTTTAAAGAAAATCACACAATTAGACTAAAAAGTAAACTAATTTAACTGAAAGCAAAACGATTTAATCAAAGTTATGGAAAGCTCTTGAGAAAATAACTTCACTAATTTAATCTCCTATGCATGACTAAGATGAATTGATTAGATAATTGTCTTGCTAAAATCTCCAATTGGGTTTTAAATTAGTTTAAATAATAAACTAAATATAACTTTCGTATTCAACAAGTTTATCATCCAAATCAATCATTTAAACCCAACTAATAATTACTTAAATTAATATATTTCTAATTCACAACTTAAGCGTCTATAGTTTCTAATTCCAATATTAATCTTTTTCTCTCGATCCTTTATTTAATACCAAAATGATGCAAAGGTTGGTCACACTATTACATCTGATAAGCTTAGAAACTTTCGCAAATAATAAGAAAACAAAACATTCCCTTCATCATGCATAATCGACTAAATTAGTTACATTAATTCTCAAGAATAAGAAATTTGCCCATCATGGAATAAACATAGTTTGTCATTTTCATTTACTTTGAACCCATAGTTAATAATAATAAAGAAGTATTTAAGTAATAAATAGAGTCAGCAAAACCGCAATGAACTAAAAACTCTACAAAGGAAACAAGTTCAGCAGACAAAAGATAAAGGAGCTCAATAATAGTAGTAGAGATGAAACAATAATGACTAAACACAAATGAGCTCTCAGATGAGGAAGCCGGTAGTAGATCTCTTGCTAAGCTTAACTTTCTAGCATTGGCTCCAATCTTCTGTGTCTACTCTATTCCTCATGCGACTACTCTCTGTTATGTTTTCTTCTTTTCTCTGCCTCTGTTCTCTTGCTCTCTCTCTTTTCTTTTCTTTGCCTCCACACCTCTCTGGTTTTTTTTTTTCCATTTTTAGCCTTCCACCATGTTCTTTTGTGTTTCATTTTCTCCTTATAGTCTGAGTCTGGGTTTAAGGTTGCTTCATCTATCGTCAAAACCCGTGACATGTAATATTAAACCATTTAAATAAAAATTTATATAAGAATGAAAATTTTTTTTGTCACCCCCTTGAGGGATCATATCACCACCGTGACGAGTTTGTCATGGTGGTGACTAAGGTTAGTCACCACCTTTCCTTTAATGCAAAATTCATGACCATTTTCATTTAATTCATTCAAATTTAGATTAGAACAAAAGAATTTGTAGCCGAAATCAAGATATGAATGCAAGCAAAATCAATAGAAATTACACACATCAATTCCCCTATACTTAAACTATGCTTGTCCTCAAGTGAAATAAAGAATACTAGAATATACAAGAAAAAACAATGAAAACAATGATTTTCCCATATAATAATCAAATATATCAATGATCATTTCAATAAATAGATCCTGAGAACTTGAAACTCATAATACTCCGTGAACAAATTATTCTCTGCAAACTTAACCAAAATTAACATGTACTTCAACTCATAGACCATTAATAAGTATGATAGACACTCACTCCACTCTTCATTGCATTTAAAGGTAGGATATATTCACTCATCATTCATTTCATGCAAGGCATCTACCAAAGGCTTGCTTACTAATTGATTGTGATTTTCTTATATGTATAAGTTCTAATTATTAACCTCAATAATCCGCAAGCATAGGGGTCATTCGTATAGTACCTAAGGTGTCGATCCTGTGAGGAAGGTTAATCTAATCCTTAAATCTAAGGCCAAAATAATGCAAAATATTTAAAATGTAATGAAACTAGAACAAGAATGCAATTTAAGAGTCAATCACGAAATATTAACAAATTAGCAATTGCAATGCACACATTCAAGAATCGACCTAAAGAACTACAATTTGAAAGAGGTATTTATACATATCTTTAACACTAATGTAATTGTTTATGATCTAAAGTTTTCCAATAGACTATCGGGAACCTATGTGAGATCTCTTTTCATACAATTACCAATTTGATTAATTCCTCATTCTTATTAAATCACTTAACTCTCATTAGCCTTATTTATTTATTTTCATTTGATTCCCCCTCTCAGTTTATTACCGAATTCTGCAATATTAGAAATCGATCACAATGAACCCAAATAACATAAATCAATCATATTTTTATTAAAGAAAAGATCAAAACAACCCAAAGGTGAGTTTAGACATCCTCAACATTCAAACAATCCTATCATCAATGGTTATTCCAATTCTATACATTGATAAAACTGAAAATAAATTGAAAACAAGATCTGAATGGATGATGGATGCAGCAACATTGGGAAACCACCTATTCTAGAAAGTACTTTGCATCGACTTCTTCTCTATGTCTTTCTTCCTTCTTCTCTTTCTCAATATCTTTATGAACTTTCTCTAAGGTTTCTCAATGGTGGCTAATGCAAAAGCTTTTTTCATCTTCTTTGTCTTATTCTTTATATAGCTTTTGTGTTCTAGGTAGCCCTAAGTTTTTTCGAGGTCTGAAAAGTCCAAAAACTCCCTAAAAATTTGACTTTTTTTAATGTTTGTACATTTTCCCAATGTAGGCTATGACCATGGTTTTGCAAGCCACGATCATGAGCCACATCTGAGCAACTATGCCATGAGCATGGGCTATGTCTTAGGCTTCTATCATGACCGTGGCATATGGTCCACGATCGTAGGCTGACTTTAGTGCTTCTATCACGATCATGGCTTGTTGTTCCCCGATTATGGGCCATTGTTTTGGCCTAAGTGTCTCTAAAACTTATCCATTCTTCGATGTTGACCCCGAAATACTAACAAACACATCAAGGTAACGACAAAATAATTAAGCTCAGAGACTTGACTAACCCATAAAAACACTTAAACATAATTAATTAACAAACTTACACAATTTTAACCTAAACATATACTAAATGATTAAATTAACACTTAAATACATATCAAACTAAACCCTAAAATATGATGCAATTTACACTTATCAACATCTCCACAGTTAAACGTTTATTTGTCCTTAAGCAAAAAAAACAACAAACACAAGGAAATTCACAGAGCACACATTGCAATAATGAGAAAATAGCATTAAATTAATGAAATCAACTTAATTTTAAACACAATCATTTAAGTCATTTCAACCATTAACATGCCAAATTCGCATCTTGGGCCTTCGAACTACATATACATATTAATCTAAACTCAAGTGTTAAATTTTTTACTCTTTCCAATTGCACACATACATTAATAATTCTTTGGTCATTCAAGCATTGTAACTACTCCTAAGTACATTTTCATGGAAAGTTAACTATTACAAGTTCGGTAGGTTTTTATTCAAAAACACATTTTTTATTCACTTTTTATGAACATGGGCTTAGTATTTTTACACGGAGACATATAATGGTAATAAATTTTGATTCGGTTAATCGACTAAGTCATTTTTTTTATTAAACTGCTTGGTTGGAATGTCATTATAGCCTTTTTACTCAAAGGCACACATATGTGATGCATGTCGATCTGGTTACTCAGCTATATCATATTCTCAACTGGCTACTATCTCTATTTATAACTCGAAGGCCAACGAAAGAGTTATTTATTTAGCAAATATGATTTTTTTATATTTCCTGCCTTGTTGCTTTAGCTCCTCGTTTTCATGAAAAATACTAGTAAAGCTACTTAAGTCGAAAGGCCTCAAATTATGAATGAATGTAACAATTTAGAGGGTGACCAACTCACATTAAATCCTAATTAAGTTGCACACTTAGCCAAAGACCCCAATTCACTAATTTTGTGAGCTAATGATGCTTCACAACCTAATAGACTATATTCAAAATTAAATCAATTCTAATCCATTTAAGTCATTGACACATTGGCACAATTCATAAAATTCAACCTAACAATTATCATACAATAAGCAAAATCACACTAAAAGCAAAACACATAACCTTCCCCATACTTAAACAACACATTGTCTTCAATATGAGAGGGGGACAAACAGACACATAAGGAAAAAAGAAACAAAAATTAAAGTAAAAAATAAAAATGAAGACCAAAATTAAAAAAGAAAAGGGGCTAGAAAAAAGTTTCATAGTGATGGAGGCAGTGAAGGTGTTGGAGGTGGCAGTTGAAAGAGTGAGATAATTAGTTATCCTAGCTCAACATAAATTACTAAAGTTTTATTGAAAGCTCAAAACAACTCTATCTAAACCTAACAATTTCAATCAAACTACTAAACGTGCTAATTTATAGTCTTTAGCTTGACCTTGCATCAATAGAGGCATCTTAATTATTCAAAGAGAAGGAAATCACTTCCTTGTCTTTGGGAATCGCTCCTCCGAGATATAGCTTACAACGATGCCCATTGACCTTAAAAGTCTCCTTGTTAGCGTTTTCTAGTTTGAGGGCTTCATGATCGAAAACTTGAATGATCGTAAATGGTCCAGTCCATCTAGATTTTAACTTCCTTAGAAATAGCCTCAACCTTGAATTATATAATAGGACTGCGTCTTCTACTTTAAAGACCTTTTGTTTAAGATGACATTTCTTCACCTTTTCCTTGTAGAGTTTGGTGTTTTCGTATGCATTACAATGAAACTCTTAAAGTTCATCTAGTTGTAGAAGTCTCTTTTTGCCTGCTTGTTTCCAATCAAAATTTAATCTTTAATTTCCCATTATACTCAATATTCTAATTCAAATAACAAACGACAAGCTTTCTCATACACAAACCTATAAGGAGTTGTTTTGATAGGTGTTTTGAAAGTTGTCCTATAGGCCTATAAGGCATCATCTAGCTTTATTGCACAATCCTTCCTGGAGTTGTTCACCGTCTTTTCCAAAATTCATTTTAGCTCCTGGTTGACAACTTCCACTTGGCCACTAGTTTGCAAATGGTAGGGTGTAGCAACTCGGTGGTGCACTCCATATCTTTTTAAGAGAGCATCAAAAGATATGTTGTAGAAATGTGTGCCTCCATCACTTATTATTGTACGTGACACTCTGAACCATTTGAATAACCATTTAATGAAATTTTGGATTACCTTCTTATCATTAGTTGGAGATGCTACTGCTTCAACCCAACGTGAAAAATAATCCACTCTTAGTAGAATGTACATATTTCCCATTAAAGATAAGAAAGGACCTATAAAATCAATGCCCCATAAATTGAAGACTTCCACTTCTAAAGTGTTGGATAAAGGCATCTAATCTCTTTTAGAGATGTTACCTATTCTCTAGCATCGATCACATTATGCTATGAGGGTTTGAGAATCCGTAAATAACTGTGGGAAATAAAATCCACTCTCAAGTATTCGAGCTACTGTTTTGTTGGCTCCATAATACCGAATACACTGACCTTTATGACATTGCTTTAAGATGTATAACATTGCTTCATCTAAAACAAATCGTCGCATTAACCCATCAACGTATGCTCTATATAAAGTTAGGTCCTCCCATATATATTGATTAGAATCAAGTAAGAATTTATTCCTTTGTTGGTAAGATAAATCTGAAAGAAGTTTACCACTAGCATCATAATTTGCAATATTAGCATCAGGGTTTCGTTGTGGAAATTTTCGTTAATATTGTTGCTTGGCTTGCATTCCCCTCCTTCAAGTCTATATAAGTGGTCTGCAACCACATTTTCTACTCCCTTTTTATCTCTTACCTCTATATCAAATTCTTGTAAAAGTAACACCCATTAAATGAGCCTTGGTTTTGTATCTTTTATTAAAAAGGTATTTTAATGTCGCGTGATCGATGAATATGATTACCTTTGAACCCAAAAGGTATTGTCAAAACTTATTACACATGTGCACTACTATGAGTTTTTCCTTCTCTGTAGTGGTGTAACTCAGCTAAGGTCCTTCAAGGGTCTTACTAGAATAGTAAATTACATACAATCTTTTATCTTTCTTTTGGCCCAATATACAACCTATGACTTAATCATGTTCACCACACATAACTTCGAATGGAAGTGTCCAGTTTGGTGGTTATAGAATTGGTGCTGATATTAATGCCTCTTTTAGTCTGTTAAATGTAGACATACACTTGTCATTAAATAAAAAGGGCACATCCTTGATTAAAAGGTTGGTCAAAGGTCTTGTAATTTGTGAAAAGTCTTTGACGAATCAATGGTAAAATCCTATATGACCAAAAAATCCTTGCATACCTTTTACATTACTTGGCGGTGGAAGTTTCTCTATCACTTCTATTTTTGATCTGTCAACTTCAAATCCTTGATGTGAGATTTTATGCCCTAGCACTATCCCCTCTTGCACCATAAAATGACATTTCTTCTAATTCAGCACCATTTGTGACTCTTCACATTTTCGAAGAACTCTATCTAAATTTGTTAAAACATATTTTGAAAGAATCTCTAAAAATTGAAAAATTGTCCATAAACACCTCCATTATATCTTCTATCATACAAGCGAAGATATACATCATACATCTTTGAAATGTAGTTAGAGCATTGCAAAGTCCAAAAAACATCCATCTATACCTGAAGGTACCATAGGGGCAAGTGAATGTTGTCTTTTCCTAATCATCAAGGTAGATGAAATTTTAATTATATCCCAAATATCTATCTAAGAAACAAGGAAATAAATGACCAACTACCTTTCTATCATCTGGTCTATGAAAGGAAGAGGAAAATGATCTTTCTTAGTCACTGAGTTGATTTTATGATAATCTATGCATACTCTCCATCCTGTGATTGTTCTTGTTGAAATTACTTTTCCACTATCTTTTTCTTTTACTGTCATTCCACCGTTATTAGGTACACATTGTACTAGGCAGACCCATTCACTATCGAAGATGGGATAAGTAATCCCTGCATCTATGAGTTTTATGATCTCCTTCTTGACCACCTACTTCATGTTAGGATTCAACCTCTGTTGATGCTCCCTCACTATTCTACATCCTTCCTCTAGGTTTATTTAGTGCATGCAAACATTTGGGCTTATACCTTGAGTGTCAATAATTTTCCATCTGATGGCTTTCATTTGCTTTCTAACAATTTCTACCACCTTACTTTCTTATTTCTCATTTGACTGATTGGAGATTATTATAAGTAATGTTTGACCTTCACCTAGAAAGGTATATCTGAGATGTGCTGGTAAAGGCTTAAGCTCTAATGTTCGTGGTTTTTCTATAGATGGTGGTATGGGTACTTCAGTTTGAACAAATTTATCTTGATGCATTTGAACATCTGACTCCTCCATCTCATCGTCTCCTTTAGATTTAGGTTTCAAATATCCATTATTGGTCTCTATTTCCACTAACTATACTTCTACGATGCAACTCTTAACTTGTTCTTGCCCATTTTGATCCATAATTTCAACCTTATGAATGCACTACTCATTGGCCTTATTCATATTGAATTCGATCTGATCCTTACCTATTTAAAGTGTTAGTTTCCCTTTGTGAACATCAATTATGGCTTTTCCTATATTCATAAATGTCAACCTAAGATTAGTGGACAGTTCTTATCTTCTTTAAAATCCAAAACCATAAAATCTATAGGAATAATGAACTTATCCACTTACATTAGAACGTCTTCCACTATTCCAAATGGTCTTTTAGTGGATTGATCAACCAACTAAATTAATGCCGATGTTGGCTTGAGCATACCCGGTCCCAACTTCTTACACATCAACAAAGGCATAAGATTAATGTTTGCTTCTAAATCACACAAACACTTTGTAATTTCAAACTCACCAACCACACAGGGTATTGTGAAACTCCCTAGATCTTTCAATTTAAATGGCATTTGACTGGCGACTATGAAAGTGCAAGTGCTAGTTAGAGCTACTCTCTGATTATCTTCCTAAGTAAGCTTCTTTGATGATATGTCCGTTGAAATTTTTGCATATTTAGGCACATGTTCCAATGCCTCTACAGAGGAGAGATTTATACGTAGTGTCTTTAATTTCTCAATAAATATTATGCATCTAACTTCTTTTTTTGTAATCATTGAGGAAAAGGGTTTTGGGTTGATATGGTGGAGGTGAGACATAAGGATGGTATTCACTTATATTCATTTCTTTGTCCATTTCTTGATCTTTCTTAATAGGAAGGATGGGCTCCTCTATTATCTTTGTGGGTGGTTTAAGTTCCTTCCCACTTTGAAGTGTAATAGCTTTTAGTTGCTCCCTTAGTTTTATTCTTGAAGTGTGAGGAAGAATTCCCAAAATTTGCGTAGAAAAAATATTTGACAATTGGTGCACTTGGACCTTTAGATTGTGTATTAAAGAGACATGGTTCTTTGTTACTTGTTCAAATTTGCCTTCCGTCTTCTTTTGTGCATCATCTAAAGTTCCAAGCTTATCTAAAATCTTATCCAACTTGGATTTCATTGAGTTTGGTTTATCTGGCTGGAAGCCTGATTGTTCTTGAGGTCTAAATTGTCTTCTAGCATTGCTCGTCCAAGAGAAGTTAGGGTGATTCTTCCACCCAGGGTTATAGGAGTTGAAGTAGGAATTGTAGCCCCCTCCTTGTCCATATTGAGCTCCCATATAATTCACTTGCTTTGGATCGTTTTCCTTCATTAGGTAACAATCCACTGTACCGTGGTCCATTTGTCCACAATTGCACTGCTTTCACCAGAGCTAAGGATGAATCCTTCATATTATTGAGTTATTGCATCACGTTATCAATTTTAGCTTGCATTTTCATGATTTAATCAACAAATATGATTCCTTTTTATTCACAGAATGTAGGAGGTTGTCTACTCTGCTTGTTTGTTTATAGGCAACTATTACTTGCCATCTCATCTATTAGTTCTTCTACTTCATCAACTGTCTTTCTCATCAATGATCCTCTTAAAGCTGCATCAATCATACCTCTCATATATGGGGTTACTCCATTACAGAATGTTTGCAACAAAAATTCCTTAGGTAAGTTATGGTGTGGGCACTTCCATTGGAAATCCTTATATCTTTCCCACGATTCATATATCGATTCCCTATCACTTTGCTGGAAGTTAGTAATTTCCTTGATGATTTCAGTGGTCTTAGTTAGGGGAAATGTTTGTCTAAGAAAGCAAGAACTAGTTGATCCCATGTCGTGACATTGGTTAGGTTAAGAGAGTGATACCAAGCCTTTGCTCTATCTCTAAGGGTAAAAGGCAAAAGCTTAATTTTGACCACATCTTCTGACACTTGATGATATCAAAAGGTATCATAGATTTCAAGGAAGTTCACTACATGTCTGTTGGAATCTTCATTCATTAGTCCATAAAACTACACATTCTGTTAAAACATAATTTAGAGGACTAGTTTGATTTCAAATGATGCTACTTCTATGGGTGGCCTAGCTACTCTTTAGTTAGCCGTATTAAACCTTAGTCTCATAAAGTCCATAAGGTCTGTTGTTGATGTCCTTGGGTTGTTCCGTGGTTGAAATTTTGATAAAACTCCTAAACCATTGTTGATTTCATGATTTCTTCTTCTTCTTCACATCGAGCTTTCCTAATGGTTCATTCTAGTCAATGATATCTAAATCTAAGGTTTCAGCTGTGCGACTCAAACCACTAATGAATCTTGTGTTCATGCAAAAGCATGATTTTAAGAGTAGAAAAGAAAGAATGAAACCAAAAAATTAAAAACTAACTAAACGCCTTAAACTATAAAACTAAACTAATCACCTCCCCGCTAATGGCGCCAAAAATTTAATTTTGGTTTTCCGATGTGTATAAGCTCTAATTAATAACCTTGAAAATCGGCAAGCGTATGGGTCATTTGCATAGTACGTAAGGTGTTGATCCCACAAGGAGGGTTAATCTAATCCTAAAATGTAAGGCTAAAACAATGTTCAACATTCAAAAGGTAACGAAACTAAAACAGGAATGCAGTTTTGATCAAATAATTCAATTCAAGAATCAATCACGAAATATTAACAAATTAGCAATTGTAATGCATACATTCAAGAATCAACCTAAAGAACTATCAGTTGAGAGAAAGGGAAGTTTTTACCTATCTTTAACGTTAACCTAATTGATTATAAATTATTGGATCATTGGTCCTAGACGATCCTAGGTTTGATTAGTCTCTCTCAAGTTATAACCATTAACCTTAAATTATAAACCCTAATAAAATTATGGAAAATTGCAATTTCTAAATTAACAATCTATCCAAACCCTATTTATATATGAAGTTTTCCAATAGAATACTGGGAACCTAACCCTTGTTCTTAATAAATCACCTAACTCTCACTAGCCCAATTTAATTATTTTTCATTCGATTCACCCTCTAAATATATTACCAAATTATACAATCTCATAAATGAATCACAATGAATCCAAATCACATAAAATAATTAGATTTTTATTAGACCAAAGACAAAAACAACCTAAAGGTGAGTTTAGACACCCTTAAAATTCACACAACCCTATTGTCAATGGTTATTCCAATTTTATACAGTAATAAAATTGAAAACACATCATAAAAAAGATATGAATGGATGATGGAGACAGCAACATTAGGAAACCTCCTATTTCGGGAAGGACTTCATGTTAGCTTCTTCTCGACATCTCTCTTCCTTCTTCTCTTTCTTAATCTCTTTATGAACTTTCTTTAGGGTTTCTCAATGGTGACTAATGTAAAAGCTTTTTTCATCTTCTTTGTCTTATTCTTTATGTAGCTTTTGTGTTATGGGCAGACCTATGGTTTTTTAGTGGTCCGAAAGGTCGAAAAACTACCTAAAAACTTATCTTTTTTGGGTGTCTGTGCGTCTGCCCGATGTAGGCCACGATTGTGACCTTGTAAACCACGATTGTGGGCCATATCTAAGCCTTCTATCACAATCATGAAATTCAAGCCACGATCCTAGGCCGTGTCCTGGGCTTTTATCATGATCATGGCATATGGGTCACGATCGTGGTCTGACTACAGTGCTTTTATGACGATTATGTGTTTAATGCAGATGCATTATGTGCTTAATGCATTAAATGCAAGGTCTGCATTTTCATTTATAAACACAATGTGAATAGTACCGTGGACACAAGTTTAATTCTTCACATCAATGACTAGTGGAGAGGGGCGTGAAATATAACAAAGGTGGAGGAGCTAGGTCTTTTTCTTCGCTTTTTCACCACCAAAGCATAGAGAAGATGGCTTATGTTTGTAGCATAATGATGGTGATGGAAGGCTAGCTTCCTAACACTGGTTCAATGGGAATATCGATGCTAAGTCATACTTAAGCTATTTTTATCATTTTAAAGATGTAATTTCTTTTTTGATTATTGTGTTGTTAGTGTTGATTTGATTAAGTTTGGGATGAATGATCTTAATACGTTATTTTGATTGTTTTATTTTGAAGCTATTGCTAAAACATTGAATGTAATCCATAATCATTAATTTTGATGTTTGTGAGTAACATCTAAAGATCCAATATTGTTAGGAACGACACAACTTAGGTTAGATAACCAGAATGTGTAAGGTTAATACTTATATTGATCACTTTCCAGTTTGTAATGTAACTGCTAAATTAAACCTAGAGATCGTTGATAGTTTTGTTTTGCATGATATTTTAGGGTGTGATTTGTTATGTAATTAGTGTGAATTTGAGTGTTGATTGTGCATTTAGGGTGTAATTATGTTAATATGTGTGTTTAAGTGTTTTTGTGGGTTAGTTTGAATCTTTGAGCTTAATTGTTACATTTTGAGGTACCTTGATGTGTGTGCTAGTGTTGCAAGGCAAATAGGGAAGAACGGTGAAGATTTGAAGAGTTTTGGGCCAAAGGAAATTGGGCACGATCACGCACATTGTTCACGATCATGACAGAAAAGGAAGAATCAGCAGTAGCTAGGCCATGATTGTACACATTAGGCCACGATCATGATAGAAAGCCTCAAGTCAGGGCACAATTGTGCACATTGGTCCACAATCATAAGATAAAGGTTAAAGTTGATAAGTCAAGACGACTTCACTTCTTCTATTGATTTTGATGAAAGTCAAATAATAATAATAATAATAATAATAATAATAATAATAATAATAATAATAATAATAATAATAATAATAATAATAATAAAAGTGTGTGAACTCTTTTGATGAGTTTATTAAGTGCGCAGATATGAAGACATAAGACAATGCACAGTCGTAAGATGGTGGAAAGTCATAAGACGATATGTAGACATAAGACGATGCATAGTCATAAGATAATACAAAGTCATAAGACGAAGCGTATACATAAGACGATGCGAAGCCATAAGACGATGCACAGACATAAGATGATGGACAGTCATAAGACGATGCGAAATCATAAGAAGATGCACAGACATAAGACTATATGAAGTCATAAGATGATGCGAAGATAAAAGATGAAGCATAAAAATCAAATCAAGATGATATAATCTACAATGACAGTTAGTTAGTTGGAGGTGGTTACAGGTCTCAACTAATAACAGATCTCTAAAAATTCTACAAGAAAATTTTTCAAGAAGACCGTTGGCAAATTAGACTATGAATATCAGTATAGTTGTAGACAAAATAACTTTTACTATACAAAAATATCCTGAGTGAAAAGAAGAAAGAAAGAGATCAAGAACACCTGTAGTGTGAGTTTAGAAAAGTTCAAACAATATCTTTTCTAGTGAAAGGAAGGCTAGAGCCTGAAGAGGCTAAAATAGCAGATAAAGAATACTTTGTGAAAGGGACCTAAAGAGGGTATGAAAGAGTAGAAATAATACTTGTAAAATTGAAGAGATAGTGAAATCTTAGATAAACTCTGAGGACTGGACATAGCCCAAAGGTTAAGGGTGAACCAGTATAAATAGCGGTGTCATATTCTCTAACCCTTATCTCTTTAATTTTTGTAGTTAGAAGAAAAAGATATTATTTCCACTGTTGCATTACTAAAATAAATTAAGTACATTTTTTTGTAATCGTCTGAGTTTTCAAGAAAATCAAGAAGTTTATAAAGATAACTATCTTCGATGATTTTACACAATTCAACCCCCCTTTTTGTGTTTTCTACATATTATAAATGATTTCTACAATAAAAAGTGGTTTACTTTAGTTGGTATCAGAGCGTAAGTTTCCAAGAAACGCTATTACGAAGTGAGGACAAAGATTCATGGCTGAATCACATGTTTTTATAGCTGAAGGTGCCTCCGTCTTAAGACCCCCTATATTCAATAGTGAAGAATATCATTATTGGAAGCACAAGATCTGGCTCTTCATAGAATCCACTCACATTTATCTTTGGGATATTATTGAAAGTGGTCCATATGTTCCAACAGACTACGATGGGTAAACCATCTCTTATAAATAATGGTCAGTCAATTAGAAAGCTCGTGTTCAATTTAACTCAAAGGCAAAGTTCTTTTTAAGTTGTTCTCTAAGCAAAAGTGAATATGATAAGGTTAATGGATGTAAATCTGCAAAGGAAATGTGGGACTGATTGAGCCCAAGTTTATAACAAAAATTGGTGACATTTTCATGACCTTTGCTATACTTTTTGACTCCTATCTCTAGCCTTTGTGCTTAAATTGATTCTTGAGTGCGTGCTTTTATTTTATGTAGTTTGAAAGTGAAAATTGCTACAAATTAATATTAAATACACTAATTAATTTTCTGAGAACAATTGATACTGCAAACTACCATCTTTTTATTGTAAGAGACTCAAGGAAAAGGAAGTCAAAAAGAAGACATGGAATGAAAGAAGGTTGAAGTAAAGTCAATGCAACAAAAAGTTCGCCGCGGAAAAAGTGGATTTCCAGGCTAAGCTTTTGGGAAAAGTTTGCCACACCAAAGATTAATTCTTTCGCCGTGGCGAAGGATCCAGCGAAGAATAAAACCTTTGGGGAAAAGTTCGCCAAGACGAACCTTCGAAAACCTGGACTAATTTTGGAAAAATCACACATTGTGCGACCCGACCTAGCATCATTCGATTTGAAACCTACTAAATTAGGTTGTAGCTGGCAACCAAATAGAGAAGAGATGACAGAAAACAAAAAAAGAAGAGAAGTTCACTCATTCCTGACTCCTCCTTCCACTTCACCGTCGTCCATCATTTTCTTTCCATTTTATCTATCTTCGTTTTCATTATTTGTTGCTACTGCCATGGATGCTCTTGGTGGGGTTCCAGTTGTGAGTTCTTCCGAAGCAATGCTTGGTTAAGCACCGGTTCCTCTTGAAGATGTAACAATCGCTTGAGTTCAATGGGTTTCAAAGGGGAGTAGTTTGTTCATATTTAACTACAATGATGTGAACTCCTGTGTTAGGATTTATGCTTTGTAGTTGGATTTTCTTGATTATAGTTTAATCAAGTGTTGAACAATGAAATGTGTTATTGG
>JAOSBO010194465.1:0-19763 GCA_027563915.1 Erythroxylum rotundifolium | reverse complement strand
TTTTTCATATTAATTGTGGTTATTATTTATATGTGAAATATTTAAAGATTATTGTCATTTCATATTAAATTATTAATTATGAATATTATTTATTATTATGATTTTTGGAAATAGGGTTGATGTAAACTTGTAAAGTATACATCATATAACTGTACAATATACCAATGGACTATTTTGTAAATTTTAAAATATTTTAGGGACTATTTCATAAATTTAAAAAGTTACCAAAAACGGTATCCGGTATTGACTGATACCAATACAGTACTTTACTAGAATCCAATCCAGTACTAGGTCCAGTACGATATTCGTAACTTTGATTGTATGAATTCTGGAAGAATGCAAATGTGGTAGTAACACCTTGGTATTAGTAGTAGACAGGTTGTCAGTGATTGTCACACAAGGTTCTATTGTGAGGGCTATTGAGTGTCCAAATGAAGGGGCAAAATTGTTCAAGAATACAAAGTGGATTGCTCAAAGTCATAGAAATGAAGACAACATCAATTGACAAATATATGGATGGAGTAAACTAGGAGTCAAGAAGTCTTCAAACCTAATTCCAAAGGCTAGGGTTCTTCATTCAATTCTTCTTCACTGTATTCTACCAAGAGTGGGATCAAAGGATTTAGTGACAATGAATGATGAACATTTTCTATTTCATTTACTCACACACCAATCTACTAATCTTCCATTCTTGATTCTAAACTATATGATAAAGACTAAGGAGGATTATCAGCTGAAAAGTGGTTCGTTACCTTATGGTATGTTGTTGATAAGATTCTTCAAAGAATCTAGAATCCTACTTGCTAGAGGAAACATAGTAAAGCTGAATATTAAGAGTGTTATCAATGCCTCTACTATTCACAAAATGGGGATCAAGACTGAAGCTAAAATGGATAAATATTTAACACCGAAAGTACAGTCTAAGGGGGAGCTTTCAATTAGACGAAGCAGGAAAGAAGATGTTTCATCTGGAATGCAAGCAAAACCTCAATCATCCGGAAGAATCTCAACAGAGGTAAAAGTTGAACAATCGTCTTACAAGTCAATACAAGCCAAGACGATTCCTGAAAGGAAGGAAAGTGCAAAGGTTCAACAACCAACTCACAGAGTATCTTTAAAGAGGAAGGCTGAGATGCTCCAATCAGAAAGAAGAAGAAGTCAAAAAGGTCACCGAGATTGATGACCTTATGACAACAAGAACAGAAAAAGCAAAAAGCTCTGATTCTTGGCCAAGTTTCTAAAAGTGCAAAGGAGCAATAATAACAACAATAACAGCAAACTACCAAAGCAATTGTCTCTATACCTCAGACTCAATCAGAACAACCATCCGGAGAGATAAAGATAAAAAGGAAGTTAGTATTTGAGCAAAAGAAGTCTGAACAACAACTCTCTTCCAAGCCAGCAGAAGAACAAAAGAAGATGAAACCGATTCAGAAAAAGAAGGTTTCATTGTCTGATGTTCAAAAAAAGACACAGACTGCTGGAAAGCAACAAGTAACTTATAGTCCCCCCCAACCAATGAAAAGAGAAGATTTAAAGATGAAGATTATTGAAGAATCAATACATGATCGTAACAGAGGTTCAGTTGTCATCAGAGAACCTCCTAAATAGAAAGTTAAGGTTCAAGTTGAACCTATAATAGTAAACGATTAGACGATACATCTTCTAAGCCCTAAAGAAAGAAGATTGTATGGTATTCTGTGAGATGAAAAGGCAGAACCATATCCATTAAAGATGAAAAAAAATCCTTACACCATCTACCCAATGACAAGTAGAATAATAATAAAGATTATACCAGATGTACAACCTAGACATCCAACACTGGTAGATAGCAAAGACAAAAGAAAGAAGAAAAATTTTCCTAAAAAAGAAGAAGATGATCTCACGGAAGAAGAAATTCGAGTGGCGATGGAGAATATAGACGATGTATGTCGTGCAGCTCAACCTGTAGGTGTCTATATTTCACATAACATATCAAGGCCATCAGGAAGTAACTTTGGTGCATCAACCACAAATGAAATTTTCAAGATCATTGGGACAATATCGGAAGGAAGGTACAAAAGTATTACAATTGAAGGTATCAATTTCTACTTAGAAACCTTAGTACATTTACTTATTCATTTTAAACCCTTAAGTTTCATTCCTTCAGTCAAAGATATCCTACACCTTCTAGGAAAACCAATTTTCAAACTACCCAAACCTGATGATCTTGACATCTGTCACTAAACACAACCTTTCAAATTGCCCTCCATCAAAATAATTGAGTTAGACGAGTCAATTAGAAAACTGTCTGTATCTGAGTATCTTCATCCACTAAGTGAGAAGCTATAAGATTTTATCGTTAATTCGGAGCTCTTGAAGAATTTCATTGAATGGACTGAAGTTAGTCAAAAGTAGAAGGAAGTTCAAGAAGCCTTAGCTAAACTTATTGAAGAAATTGATACTAAAGTTGATGAATTAAATGACTCAGTGGGTGATCTTCATGAGGGAGTAGCACTTCTACATGTGACTATAAAAGAAGACCTCAAGATGATCCATACTGATATTCAACATATGTTCTTTAAAATTTTGAAGCGTTTGAAATGACATATTTTTTTCATTAATAACAAATAGGGGGAGAATACTTGAAAGGAGAGGAGAGTTAGTATTAGAAATTATATATATATATATATATATATATATGCATTGTATATCTTGCATTATTCGTCTTAATAAATATATTATTCGTCTGAATATTAACATTATTTGTCTGAATATATTTTTTATCTTCTAATATTATCATTATTTGTTATCATTAAAAAAGGGGAGATTGTTAAATCAAGAAGACTTCACTTCTTCTATTTATTTTGATGAAAGTCAAATAATAATAATAAAAGAAGTGTGTGAACTGTTTTTAAGAGTTTGTTAAGTGCGCAAATAAATGTAAGTAGCACAAATCATCAAATCAAGACGATATTCAAGGGCTGACTAAGACAAAGTGTAAGACAGACTAAACAAAATGACTAAGACGAAGTCAGATGTCTAAGACGAAGTCACATATCTAAGACGAAGTCACATGACTAAGACGAAGTCATATGTCTAAAACAAAGTCATAAGACGAAGTGAAGACATAAGATGAAGCATATCAATCAAATCAAGACGATATAATTTAAGAATAATCTACAACGTCAGTTAGTTAGTTAGTTGGAGTTGGTTATAGGACTCAACTAATAACTAATCTCTAAATATTCTACAAGCAGTTTTTTCAAGAAGACCATTGGCGAATTAGACTATAAATATCAATTGTAGTCGTAGACAAAAAAAACTTTTTACTTACACGAAATAATTATGTGATCAAGTGAGTATACTGTAAAAATATCTTGAGTGAAAAGAAGGAAGAAGAGAGATCAAGAACACCTGTAACGTGAGTGTAGAAAGCTCAAACAATATCTTTTCAAGTGAAAGGAAGGCTAGAGCCTGAAGAAGCTAAGATAGCAGATAAAGAATACTTTATGAAAGAGACTTGAAAAGGCTCTAGAAGAGTAGAAATAATACTTGTAAAGTTGCAAGAGATAGTGAAATCTTAGATAAATTCTAAGGACCAGACATAGCCCAAAGTTAAGGATGAACCAGTATAAATCGTGGTGTCAGATTCTCTAACCCTTATCTCTTTAATTTCTTATTGTTAGAAGAATAGATACTATTTCCCTGTTGCATTACTTAAACAAATTAAGTGCGTTGTTTTGTAATCGTCTAAGTTTTTCAAGAAAATTAAGAAGATTTTAAAGATTACTATCTTAAACTATTTAACATTGTATTTTACATATTATACGTGTTCCTATATTAACAAGTGATTTACTTGAGCTTCCACTTTTAAAAATTCCCCATCATAGACAATAATAATTCTTCCAAAGGCATGGCATTGATGGTTTATGAGAAACTGTCATTTGCTACCCAAATAACTTAATTTATTAATATTTACTTTCCTAATTTGGTTTCCAATAAATAAAATAACCTAGGCTTTTCCTTCAGAAAATCCCTTATCGTATTAAGCTTAGAAGGGTTGTTTATTCCTCTAACATTCTAGATTATCAAGGTCATATGAGGTTGCTTTTTCCTTTGAAGCCTTTCCTACTACTCATGTTGCTCTTTAGAGAGATTACTTGTTCAAATTGTTCCTCTTGAGTAAGTCATATTTGTTGTTCTTCCAATAGTTGTTGAGATTCCATATTTAGTTGGAGGTCATGGTCTCTATGGCAAGGATTATTCCCACTAACTTTCTTTTCATTTTCCCATTGGTTGACTAATTGTTTACTTAAGGCCTTAAAGTTTGATGCTGAATTTCCACTAATTGAACTGAATCTAGAAAGTTATCAATTTGTACACTCTTACTTTTGTAGGTGGTTCTTTTCAACCTAAACCAAGTTCCCTTAGCTTTCATGGTTTTCTAACACATATTATGTTTCCACAAGTTCTTTGTTATCTTCAGAATTGAACTTCTCCAATCTCGTCACTTCCCAATAGTCTCCTCTAATGAAAACTCTCCCCATTGGTTTCCATTCTTTGCCTTTTGCTTTTAAGCAAGGTTTCCATTGGTATGTAATAAATACCTTGTCTTCTCTAAGAAAGTGCCCATCGACCAACCTTAGGATTGGAATGTTGTCTTTCATTTCCTTAAAAATATCCATACTCACACATAATCAAGCAAATCTAACTCGTTTCCTCAAAACAATGTTTTTAACCATAGAGATTGGTTCTCCCAAATAACTAGCTAGCATACTCAAACCTTTAGCGGTCTAATATTCCAAAGGAATATTATGAATATTAACCATAGAGGAACAATTTTCAATCTAATTTTCTCTAATTCCTTGCCCAGTTGCCAATTCAGAAGAAATAAAGGAAGTTGAGATATGTGCCACGTGCCTTCTTTAATTACCTTTTGAGCTTTAAATTTAGAGGAGAAGGTAAATATTAAGTTAGCATTACATCCATCCAATTTCTCTAGGTCCATGTTATATCATAGGAAAAGCATGTTGTTTATCCATAAAAAATCCAGTAAGTGTAGTGTCCCATATCCTTGCTCCTTCTTGTAGAATATTTAGGCTTGGAGCCACTATTAACTTGCCTTTAATCTCGATCGGTGGACTGTAGATTAAGGAAGAGTTAGAATTGTCACCTATAACCTGTTTCCATGTCTCTCTAGCCCCCTTTTATGTTAATACAAATTGTCTAAAGGAGTTGAAGTTTTAGGTGGTGGAATGACAGAGGTTGGGGGGGTGGGATAGTTTGATTTATGGAGTGAGATAAAGAAGAAGAGTCAGGTGCAAAGGTCATTGTAGGTTGAGTAGGGGATGAAGGAGGAGAAGAGGGAAAAGGGGTGGTTGAGGGTAGAGGTGGGAAGTCTGTCTCCATTACAGTTTAATAGTTAAATAGGTGTCTAATGTTGTTTGGTTTTGCAGATAAAGCAGGACCCTCAAAGGAAGATTAATGCTAGAAGGAACAACAGGAGAAAGATAGATGATGAAAGAGTTTAAAACAAAGAAATGGTGAAGCAAGATGAACAGAGCAGATCTAGGGTTAAGGTTGGCTTGTGAGAAAGAAAGGTTTAGAGAGATATAAGAATTTCTCTCTCATGGTTTTAAAAACCCACTTAAAAAGTTTGTAAAAAGGATAACTAAGACCAAAACCTAAAATTCTTTATGTTCAGCTATATGGATAAGTGAACTTGGCCTAGGAGGATAACATACTTATTCTAAGCTTAAACAAGGTTTTTTAGGTTGACTTGAAAATTAAGGAAATTTAATCAATTAGTTAATAAATAAATAAATAAATTATGATAAATAAAAATAAATTTTAGGTTAGGTTAAATGGGATTGGATCAAGCCCACAAGTCCATTAAGGCTCAACTAAAATTTTATTTAAGGTTAATTAAAAGAGATTTCGAGAAGTTAAATCCTTGATTTGTATTATTAAGATCCCAAACTTGAACCATTACTTATAACACATATAATCTTAGACTTATAGGTAAATTTTTTTAGTTAGAAAATCATATAAAATGTTTAAAGACTGATTTATGGATGTGCTCCTCAAGAATTTTACACTTTCATGTTTGATATAATAATGAATAATATACTTTACTTATCAAATAATTTGGTTTATTTAATAGTAACATGCATCAAATAATTAGTTTATTTGATAAGCCTCATATTCAATAATGTCTTTACTGAACAAGCTCTCTGGATCAAATAATTTGTTTATTTGATGGGAATATATTTAAGTAATGTGTATATTTGATAACTGTATTATTCATGTAATGTTTTTATTTGAAAATTTATAATGATGCTTCATCTCTTGAATTAATTTTAGGAGAGAATCTTGGAAATGAGAGGTCAAGAGTAATACACACATCTAAATAAAAACAACACACAATCAGCCTGGTAAGATAGCTAGAAGTATATCATATATGACCTAGATAAGATTTAAGAACTCGTATGTGAATCACATACGTGAAGTTAAATAAACTCCTGAATCACATATGTGAAGTTAAATAAACTCTTACATTTGAATTATAGAAACTTCACTAGTGAAGTTCATTTTATTTAGACATTGCATATGACATTGTTGTTTATAAAGGGGAAATTCTTAATAAGGATGTAGGATGCTTATCAATATAAATTGTCTTATCTAGTCATATACTTTTCTTAGTATAGTGGAAACATGTTTCATAGTAGTCTACCAATGAACATTGTTATAGCGATTACATTCTATAATGCAAAGGATAAATATTTTTAGTGTTTAATGCATTATTAATATTGTTAATTATTTTAAGTACGATTGTTAATTTATAGGTAACATTTGTTTACTAAAATGCATTTTCACCTCTTCATGTTTTTATATATATGTGTTATATTTAATACTTGAATTATTTGTAAACAAATACATCTAAATATAATGATATGTTGTTGATAAATTATTATTATATGAATAATGATTGCAAACTGATATTGTATTTCCATAGGTAATTGAGAAAATAATTAAAAGTTCTAGAAAGTTACATGAAATAAATTAAAAATGATTACAATTGAGCGTGTGTTATTGCAAAAACAATGTCTTTGAAGAAAGTAACTACCACATCTACAAATATTGACATATAATTCAATTAGCTAAAAATTTGAATGGTATAATTTAGAAATTTGGAGTATAGAAATCCAATAAGTATTAAAAAACCAAAAGGCTTTTGACTAACTACATGAAATCATAAAAGTTTCTAAGGCAGACATTATGGCTCAATGATTTTGAGACATGTAACGTTTGTAAAAGAAGATTTTAACTTGCATAACATAGATGATTACATTATGTGAGAGTTTAGGAGGCATGACTAGGCCTAGGACCTATGGTTCGCATCAGTAGCATATTTTGTTAGCACCTTATTGACTAAATTATGGTAATTTAATATTAATTTTGACATGCATAAGAATAAATAAATAAATCACAAATGAAAAAAATGAATTCAAAGCAATCAATATTGAGGCATTTAAAGCTAATTTCAATCATAATTAGTGAAATGAGTCATGTTGGTTATACTTTCTCAGATACATAATAAGTGAAAGTTGTCCCAAAATCTTTACCTCTAAGTTCAAAGTATATAGAAATGATTTTAAGCAAAAAATAAATTTCAAGATGATAGAGGATGATATAAGGAACCTATTATTTTCAAAAGAATGTCTTGAGGAATATGAGCCACATTTTGAGGTGAATGTGGCTAAGTAATGCTCACAAAGAGTTGAAAATAAAAAGAGAAAGTGATATTATGAGTCCAAGTAAAAAGTGAAAAGAAAGTCTTTCATAATTCTTAAGAACCTAAAAAAGGTTAAGACTACAAATTGGAAAAGGAAAAGGACCTCTCACGAGGTAAACTTCTTGTTTCTATTATGCTTTTAGATAGCCTTGAATTGAATATTAATTTCTATAGTGGTAGAAAGGATAATGTTCTTGGAATTAAAACAGTCATGGCTTTATGTTGGATAGTTTTATTGTATTTGATGTTGTTTATGAAATAAATAAATTTAGTTTTTATTTATTAACATTATCTACTACTTATAATATCTATGCTAATTTGTGACATAATGGACTTGATCATATTGGGTAAAATCAAATAAATCGATTAGTAAACTAAGGTCTTTTTAGAAGACCCACATAAATTATATTTGTCTATTTAGTAAACATTATCTAGTTGATAAAATTACATGAAAACCATTTATTATGAGATACAAAGTTACTAAGCTATTGGAATTAATTCATTAAGTTATTTGTGACCAAGTGACTTATTTCATTACTTTATCAATAACTATACTTGGTATAGTTATATTTATTTGATTTCTTAAAATTTGAAGTATTGTGTTATTTTCAAAAGTACATCACTTTAGTTGAGAATATATTAGATAATAATATAATGGATTTAAGAACTAGTTGAGGATTAAAGTACTTTTCAATAAAGTCAAGAGGTTATTTGATGAAAATTAAATGGATAAGCAATTGACTATTTGATGAACCCATTAATAAAATGATGGTACAAAAAGGAGATAAATCTTTTCTTGAAATGGTTAGGTTTATAATTATACAGATAAATTTGCCTACCACTTATTGGATAATATGTTATTAACAACCAAATATATACTTGACTGAGTGCTAGTTACTAAAATATCATATGATTTGTAAATATGTAAGAGACTTGATTTATCACAATTGGATTATAAAGGAAGTGTTACCTACATTTATGGTTTTTTATATAATTATGGGAAATGAGGTCCTAGAGAGAAGAGGAGTAGCTTTAAAAGATATTCTAAGCACTCTAAAAGGTATATGTTTGAAGGTGAACAAGGTAATAAATTATTAATTAAATTTGCATCATAAGATATTACATTCTTAGATAATATTTTCTGAAACTTAAAAAGGCAATTAAAAGATTATATTTTCTGAAACCAAAAAAGATAATTAAAAGATTATCTTTATATAAGATATTTAATTAGAATGATATAGTAAGAGGAGATCAACTAGATGGAATTAGTCAAAATGAGAGCAATAGAATTAGTTTTCTATCAATGCTAATTACAACCCCAGTGAGAGTTTTATTTGTCCATTATATGTTTCGAGTGGGAGCAATATGAAAGTAGACTGATAAAATTTTCAATAGTTTCAATTATGCCCATATTATGAGTAGATTAATTCCTACATGAATTTTTTAGCATTGACGTCTTTGGTCCTTTCCTTTCTTCTTTGGCAATTCTTAATCGTAAATCCGATCAATCTCATTTATTTTCTTTCCACAACATAAGGATCACTTCCAATTTGCAAGAGTTTTTGTAATGAGCTTAGCAAAAACAACTGCAAGCTCTAAGACCTTAGATGGTGTGGAATTTTGTTTAGTGCTTTCAAAGTTAGAAACAAAAACTATAGATTGGACACAAAGGATGGAGTTTGCTAGTTGGCTACTAAGGCTCTCTCTTACGAAGTCTTTCTTTGTTAAACATAATATCCCTAATTGATCTTCTTCTTCACTTACAAAACCTTTTCCTCTTTAATTTTTTACTATATAATTCATTGTGTTTTTTATGCTCTCTAGGTTACTAAGTGTACATGACAAGTTGGTTATGACACAAGTCTGTGTTAGTTCTTTATTTTGATTTTGTGAAGCTTTGGACATCAAAAGTGAGATGGTAGTTAGAAATGTTAAAGCCAGAAGCTAAAAACTTTAGCTTGTCTATCATTGTAGTGAATCCTTTCCAAAGCTTGGTTTCACATAATGTTTTCTTTCTTTTCATGAAGATTTTCTTTTTTTACAAACCCTTTAAAAGTTTAGCAGTAGTAAGTCAATTTATCAAAAATCAAATTTTCTTTTTTACATTTGTTGTGAAAAACTTTAAATTTTCTCATTTGGGGTTTCTAGGTTCCATTTGCTTTTCAAAATTAATCTTCTTCACCATACAAAAAGTTAACTTCTTGTTTATTGTCTTGGGTAGATTAGAAAGTCAATCCACTTTATAGGAAACTTACGTTAGATACACTCTAACTACGGTCTTTTTTGTTTTCCACCTTATGTTTGCTATTTGTTGTAATCACAATAAGTGAAAATCACTATTTTGGCAAGAGACTTCGTGTCTACCTTTTTCTTGATTGCTTTCGTTTTTCCTTTTTATCATTGCTATCTATTTCCTAGTTAGTAGAACTTATTTAAGTTTTGATTTATACTATTACAATTTTATTTTATTTTCCCCTTCTATTTGGTTTTTTAAACCTTTTCTTTTCTCTATTAGTCTTAATATCATTAGGCCATTATTGTGCTTGTTTTATATAGCTTGTGCAGGGTGTTAGGGTAGGTGTGGCTGCTTTGAATTATTATGGCAACACTAGGGATAGTCCTTTAATGAGTTTTGTGGAAAAGAGGAGAGAAGATGTTGACAAATTACAAATAAGTTCCTAAAACTTCGAGACTTTTGAAGGAAAGTCATTACAATTAGTAAAGATTTTAGATAAATATAATATTCATATACTATGCATCTAGGAGACACATTGGATGGAGGCTAAAGTGAAAGAGATAAATAGGTTCAAACTTTGGTATTCAGGGTGTTAGAGGCAAGAAAAAGGGGTAGATATCTTAATTATTGAGGAACTCATAAATAATGTTATAGGATTAAAGAAAATTAATGATATGATTTCGTCCTTAAAGATTAGAGCGAAAGATGTTCTTTCCAATGTGGTATGTGCTTATGCACCTCAAGTAGAGTTGGAAGAACAACTTCAACATTAGTTTTAGCAAGATTTAGATGAGTGATTCAGCATATTCCCCTAACAAGAAAGTCATTTTGGGAGGAGACTTTAATGGCCATATCATTTTGGGAGGAGACTTTAATGGCCATATGAAGGCAACCTCAAACGAGTATTCTTATGCTCACAAGAATTTTAGGCACGAAGTTAGGAATGCAGCTACTTTATTGGATTTTTTGGTAGCATTTAAATTCGTGATAATCAACTCATTCTTCAATAACAAAAAAGAGCATATAGTGCCCTTTAATAGTAAAATTGTGAAAACTCAAATCGACTACTTTCTTGTAAGTCAAATCAATTAACCCAATTATGAAGATTACAAGGTGGTACGCAACGCATGCTTTTCAATTCATTGTAGATTATTGGTCATAGATCTTATAATCAAAAGTTGGGAAAGGAAGAGAAGTTCTAGAAGGTGCACTAGTGTTAGAAGGTGGGAACTAAAAGGGGACACTTTGGAATAACTTAAGGATAGAGTAATGTCTAGAGAAGAATACAAACTAAAAGGAGAAGCTAACCATATATAGGAGGGAGTAGCAACCTTTTCAAGATTGCAACTAAGGAAATATTAGTAGTTTCTAAAGGGCCTACAGGTAGTAAAAAGGATTTTTAGTGGTAAAATAAAGACATATAAGAAAAGGTGAAGATCAATAAGGCTACTTACAAAGCTTTATTTGATAACAAAACAAATAAAGAGAAGGTAGTTAATAATGAGAGTTAAAAGTTGAAAAAGAAAGAGGCAAAGAAGATAGTCTTAGAAGCCAAAAGTAGAGCTTACAAGAACTTATATCAATGATTAGAAGTTAAGATAGAGAAAAAGATATATTTAGGTTACCAAGAGCTAGGAACATAAAGCAAAGGACTTGGATCAAGTGTTCATGTAAAAAATACAATAGAATGGGTGCTCGTGGATGAAAATGACACCAAGACAAGATGAAACAAAGATATTCTATAGCCTTTTTAATGAAGGCAAAGATGATAACATTTTCTTGGATGAACTTAGCATTTCTAAGAAATATCTTAGCTTCACTTATTGCTGAAAGATTACAAGCGAAGAGATTAAAGGAGCTTTAAGGAAGACAAAGAGTGGAAGGACACCAAAACCTGATGAATTACCCACAGAGTACGGAAGAGTTTAGGATAAGAGTGTCTTTCTTTGTTAACCAATATTTTTAATATAATCCTTAAGTTCCGCAAGATGTCGAATAAGTGGAGATTTAATATAGTAATCCCTCTCGACAAGAACAAAGGGGACATTTAAAGCTATAACAACTATAAAGGCATCAAACTACTCAGTCACACCATAAAATTATAGGAGAGGGAATTGATAAGAGAGTGAGAAAGGGTGTCTCAGAGAACCAATTTAATTTCATATCAAGGAGGTCTATGACATAAGCTATACACCTTCTCAGATGATTAATAAAATATAATAGGGACAAATAGAAGGACCTCCATATAGTTTCTGTTGACTTAAAGAAGGTTTGTGACAAGGTATTTAGAAAAGTCATTGGAGGTGTTTAGAAGCTAAGGGAGTTTGTATGACCTAAATATAGGTTATTAGGGATCTATACGAAGGTCTTAAGACTATATCAAGGATGACATCAAGAGATACAAAGCACTTTTCTATCGATATTAAGCTAGATGAAGGATCATTGTTGAGTCCTTTCCTATGTGTAATATTTATAGATGAGCTCACTAAGAATATCTAAAGGGATGTGCTTTGGTGCATGTTATTTGCTGATAATATTGTTTTAGTGGATGAAACAAAAGAGGGTGTTAATGTCAAATTAGAACTTTGGAGGGATACGTTAGAGCCAAAGTAATTTAAATTGAGCAAAACTAAGACTAAGTAGTTAGAGTATAACGATTCAAGTCATAGGGTTGCACTCAATATGGAGATAAAGATTAGTTCAAAAGTTATACCATAGAAAGATTGTTTTAAGCACTTTGGATCTATTACACAAAATAATGGTGAGATAGATGATGATATAGTCCACCATATCAGATCAGGGTGGCTTAAATAAAGGAGCGCATTATGATTTTTTTTGTGAAAAAAAAATACCATTTAAGCTAAAAGGTAAATTCTACTATTTAGCAATTAGCTTCACATACTCTATTGGGTAGAGTGTTGCCCATCAAATAGGTGCACAGTCATAAGTTAATGTTGGCAGAGATGAGGATGCTTTATTAGATGTGCGACCTGTAAAATACTATTTCGATTATTGTATCGTGTAATATGTTGTGCATGCATTTTATAGAGTATGCTCTATTTATGGTATACTAGCATAATTTAAGCATTTAAATTTACTATTAAGGTTATAATGGAGATCACGAATAGATCGGAGATGGCTTTGGACTCGATAAAATTTTCTAGAAATTTTTTTAAAAATATGAAAGCTATGACATAAATTTGAATAAGCTTTAAAGGCCCTAAAATGTGCTTTGGGGATTTAGGTAACACTTTTGAATGAAATTCAAACAATTTTGGTGACATTCGATAATTTCAAGATTCAATTCGAAAATTATTCCAAACAGCTAAAAAATTTATTGAACAATTTTTAAATACGATGAAAAGCTCCAAAGTTAGGATTAAAGTCCCTAACAACTGAAATGGGTCAAAACGAAGGTTGTTTCAATATAATTTGGGTAATTTGAAAATTTTCTGAATAAATAGTATTTTTGAAGATTAGTGTCCATGAACAATAAATTTTTGACGAGCAGACCCTAATGATCAGCAATTATCAAAAAAAATATTTTAGTGGTTAAAAAATGATTGTATTTGAGTTAAAATAAGTCTATTCGGATAGATTCCAACAGATCGAAAATTAGACTAAAATGCCCTTTATTGAAAAATAATGGGAATTAGTGATTTTTCTCCCATTTAAAATTTTCAAGTACCCAATTTAAATTTTTTATGCCCAATTAGAGTATTTGATGGTCAATCTGAAGTTAGGGTGACCATAGATTTTTTTGGAATTTATTTAGGCATAAAGTGCATTAAATTCAAAAAACGAGGCAAAATGGTCTTTTTGTCAAACCAAATGAATCCAAATTCTATGTGTTCGTTACACGGGAAGATTTCCATGAGATAAGCATGAATTAATTGGTTTGAAAAGTAACCAATTAAATGGTGACAAGTGGCATAGGTTAAAGTATAAATATGAGAAGTTTTGGTCAAAGTGTAATTATATGACGTTATTAAGGGACATGGTGGGAAAAATGTGTAAAAAAAATTATCATCTCTTTAAAAGGGTGTGGCTGTCTATTGACAAAAATGGAAGAAAGAGAGAGAAAAGAAAAGAAAAGAAAAAGGAGAAGAGAGAGGTTCGGCTAGGTCCTAGAGAAGTGATCTAAGGGGGTTTTCATGCTCTTCTAACTACAATCAAGCATCCAACAAGATCCTATAGCCATCTAAGTGAAGAGGAAGAAGAAAATTAGGTTCCTAAGCTTACTAGTTTTGTTGAAAATTTTGATTTGTTGTGTTATAGTTTAGATTTGGTTTTGATGGTGTGAATCCCACCCTTATGATGTGATATCACGGTTTTATTGCATTGGATGTGATTAGGAGAAGAAAATCAAGAAACTAGTGTGTGGAACCTTTGTCAAACTTGGTCAAAGGTAAGATCCATTACGTAACGTGTTTTATTTTTCCATTTGATGATTTAAGATTAATTAATGGCATTTGAAGTTAATTCAATGATGAAAGAACATAAGAAAAACCATGGAAATAATTAGATGAAGTTTCGGCCATAGCTAAAATTTTTAATGTAATATGATCCAAAATTCTATTTTGATGTTTTATGATGTTCATAGCATGATTTTGATGCTACTGAAGTAAAAAAAAATTTAAAAATAACTTATTTGGAATGCGTTTTGGTTGAAATTCGACCAAAGGTGCATCATTATGTAAAAATTTGTCAATGAAATTTTATGACTTAAATTTGTTTTTTAAAATGTCATGGAAGTGAATTTGGATTGATTTTATGTGTCAGAAATCAAACGGAATTAAATTGGAAAAGTTTAATGTAAAATATGCTAAGTTTAGCCTTAAGGGCATTTTTGGTATAAAAGTATGGTTATGATGTAATGATCATGTGAATGTGACTAAGGATGGTCATTAAGTGTATAAGTGGCATTGGAATTATTAAATGAAGTGTTATGTAATTATTTGGAAAAAAATTAGTATATAGTGTGTATGTGGAAAGTAATGAAGTTGAAATGGTTTGTGTTGTATTTAGTTAGAAAATGTACTAAGGAGTTAAATCTGTTTGTATTAGGTTTTTGGGCTAGAAAACGAAGCATACTGAAGGATTTTGAAGTGGTGAAAAGGGAAACTAGCAAGTAGTTAGTGTACTTTAAATTGATTTTATGCAAATAGTTTTTATTCTATCATGAAATGAATATTTATGTTGAGTTTTATGTGAATGATATATTACAAGTTAAGATTGTTAGTATAAGTTTATGTTTTAGCAATATATGAGTTTTAGTTTGAAAGTTAAATTTTATATGATTTGAATTTACATTGAAATCATGTTATTTGTTGATAAAACGGAAATGATTTTTTAACCTACGGTATGCTTTAATGGTATTACAAATTTACCAATTGGAGTACCCTAAAACATGCATAACAATGTCTAAGGGGCACCAATTACTAACAACAGGTGGTCTTGTGTTCGTCAGTAGTCCAATGAGTTGCCCTCTACACGTATTAGGTATATATAATGCTAGCCAAAATTGTTACAGGTAAGCGATGTAGAATCAACTCTCTAGCGACCAATTTATAGCGGTCTAACTTCCACATTGTAGGTAAGCGATGTAGAACTAGCTTCGTAACTAGTAGTTAACCAGTTATGGGTATGCAAATTAGAACCAGCTCTGTGATTTTATGCCTAGGGTATGGTGTGGTAAAGAAATTAGTGGTGGATTATGTTGTGTAAGAAAATTTATAAAAATAATAATGTCACTATTATTTATTTTAAAAATTATTTTAGAAATTTTTTTACATATGGAACCGCACTTACTTTATTTGTAAACATATACACCTAAGGCATCATAAGGTATCAGTTCTAATGGTTTTTCTATTTTCAATATAAAAGTTTTCATAAAACTTGTCATCACCACTGTTTATTGTTTAAGGAAAAAGGAAAAAGGAAAAATGGAAACTTTTATATTATGAGTTTAATTTCCAAAAAGCATTTCGAAATAGTATTTTAGAAGATTTTAAATGTGTTTTACAAATTGTTATTTTAACTAACAGATTTTATAATGCACGAATAAATTTTGATGACAAGTATTTTACCATAAGCTTTATTATTATATAAGAATATTTCAGTTATGCTATTATGAAAAGTTTAATTTCTAGTCAAATGATTAATACTCACTGAGCTCATTTAACTCACTCCTATTTTTATGTTTTTACATAAAGCACCCTAGGTATATGTACAAGTGCTTCAGTAGCTAGGATTCTACCGCAAGATTAGTTGTATCATCGGGTGTTGTTGTGTCTGTATCATTTTTATTATGTACATTTTTCTTGAAATTAGCTTAGTTATTTGTATATATGTTTAAAATTATTTTGCAAAGGGTTTAAAAGTGTGGCTTGTAAATATTTTTTACTTAATGAATTACGAGGGCTTTGATCCTTCATGGAAATGAGATACGTAAGCGTTTGGGCATAAATCCCAAACTCAAGCCCAACCATTTTTAAGAAACATTTTATATGTTTATGGAAATTTATATTTTTTATTTATATTGTTTAATTAAAGTTTATATATTATGTTTTTTAAATTTTAAGAATTATATATTTGTGATTGCTTGTGATGTGGACCTGAGTTCCCATTCTAGTTGTATGACTTAGCTTTACGAGAATCCTTTAGTTGAGTTAGATATCAATTAGAGGGCTATCGTGGAGTCATAGGGCAGGTCCACTTGGGTTTCGGAAGGGGAACTCCGAGATGAATCCTTTCACAACCTTACAATAAGAGATAAAATCAAGAATGTAAGGATAAGAGATAAGTTGGGAGTAGATAACATTGATGGTAAGATGTGACATACCACTCACATAAAGCATAAACCCGAACATACTCTATAAAAATCGTAAATTAAGACAATCAATCTAAATCATTAAGGGCATCAAACATATCGTTAGCATTCTAAATGTTCATTTCTTCCTATTTCATTTAAAAACATAAGAGTCACATGTGTCATTACAATTTAGAATCTACATAAACATTACACAACATTTTGTTTTGAGTTCAATCTCAGTACCAAAAATATAACATGAAATGGGATGCCATACACAAGATTCTAACTAGACTCCTCAGATTCAGCTGATCAGATATTTGAGTCATTCTTGTATACAAGTACTAGACTTCTAATATATCACCTTAGTAGCTAAAATTCCCTTGAACCTAAAAAACAAGGTTGTAATTTTGATGAGTTTGCGAACTCAGTGAGTGAACCATCATTGATGCATTCACTTAAGTCAGATCATAAAAACAATTATATCAAAGTTTATCATACTTCCATAAGCATATCATGTAAGCTAGCATTACATCCCAACAAATCCTTCATTAACTTCAATTGTAATTCACTATTTCAAAACAATTCAATAATTCATTTCAATTCAATCATTTGATACATATAGGAATGTATAAGCAAATGCATTTGTGTTTCCATTTTTATTTTTGTTTTGTTGTGAGCAAGTGCGTATCAACCCAATTTACTATCTCGTATTTGTTATGGATACCAAGATCATTTTTGGCCTGTATCCATTGTGGATACTGAGTCCATGTTATCTGAGCCTGAGGCTCTTTTTCATAATCCTGAGCACAAAGCCCTTTTCTGCACATCAATCACTTTGGTCATAACTCTTTTATCTGATCATGCACTTCAATGTGATGAGATGCATCAATTCAGATGCTATATCGTTTCATTTCTGTGTACTCATGCCATATACATCGGATCTAAGTCCAGCATTTATCAATCAATTGAACCGGTGTAGAAAAGCTATTACCTCGATGTTCTAGAAATGTCTGAATATTGATGATCACCTTACACATCTATTGTCATGCAATACACACATAGTTCACAAATCACTAATTTGTTTAATCATATGAATATATAATCATGCACATGTATATGTGTTATGTTTCAATGTATGCTTAATTGACTTTCTAGGTATGTATTCTTACACAAAAATTTTGACCATTCAAACATTGTAGCTTGTACTAGTTTGCAATCAGGTTTATCCTTTAAGTAAGCTTGATTTACTTCAAATTCATCAGTCATACATTCACCAAACTTTTCTAGTAATATATATTCATACAATTTCCCGATTCTCATTCATAATTATCTCATATTCTTCAATTCTCATTCATTGATGCCTAATACACATTACTTATATCCTTAAGATCATGTTTGCATTCATAAGAACACCTTCATTCCTTTATCACATCATAATTTCTGGATTTGGATACATTGACATAAAAAAAGTACATTCTTTAAGTTATGACATCAATTAACAACCTGAACTTATCAAGCTCTTAACCAATTAATTAAACCACAATCTAGGTTTATTTCAAGCCTTAATCAAATCCAAATACGCCAATTTAGAGTTACTTTTCCTCAACTAGTTAAACATTTACATAAAGTAGAAATTAACAATCCAGAACTAGGCCCACGATTGTGGGGGACGATGCCACGATTGTGACAGAAGCTCATGCAATAGGCCAACATCATGCACTGAGGGCCACGATTGTACACTGTCTTTCTTTCCTTAATTTTGCATGAATTTCTTATACTTAGAGACATCATTACCGCTTGAATTTTTCCAGAATTCATGTCCTTTAAAGCTACTTCATTTTGTGATAGTCATTTAAAGCTACCACATGGCTTATTTGTTTCGCTACCATTCACTTTATACCATCATACATGTAGTCCTAACTTTTCCAGATTTGAAAATACTTCATTAACACCTATCTTTAGTATGAATTCATCATCAATTATACGTCAAATCTCAACTTAAATCATCCATATAACAACCCATAATCTATTATTGTTAT
This sequence comes from Erythroxylum rotundifolium, assembly GCA_027563915.1. Taxonomy (NCBI): domain Eukaryota; kingdom Viridiplantae; phylum Streptophyta; class Magnoliopsida; order Malpighiales; family Erythroxylaceae; genus Erythroxylum; species Erythroxylum rotundifolium. Next base: position 897 of record JAOSBO010194465.1, on the reverse strand, counting down.
GCATCCAAAAACTGAACAAAAGGTACCCTTTTCATTTATCATTTTTCACCACAATTTCAACACCAATACGATATTCAATCTATCCCTAATCAGTCATCATAACTTCTGCTAACACATGCCACAATATATTAGTACTTTACTTACTTGTTCAGCTCAAATGCCACCTCAATGTATCAAACCTAACCATATTAGAGCATATTGAGGACGTGGCCCTCAATAGAATTAGGACTTGAATAAAGGATCTTTAAGGATGTTAATGAGCCCGTGCCAAACCTGGCCTGGCCAGGAGCCTGGGCTGTGTGGCCTGTACCTAGCCCATCATTACTTCTTTTATCTAAAATTTACAAAACAACATCATTTTTGTCGTTCTGGTTGAGTTAAACTATTTTGACCCATGGCTTGGCCAATCTAGGCCAAAATTGGGCCAAGTTGTGGCAAAATTGACATCCCTAATGATCTTAAATAGATAGATCCTTCTCTATTTATAAAGAAGCCTTTCTCTTTTCATGGTTTTTTTGAACTTTTTCCTTCCTTTTCTTTGTTTCTTATGCCTTGTATTTACCTTAAATAGTTTGTTTGCAGTACTTACCCCTTAGTTATTTTATTTAGTTATTTTATAATTATTCTTTCTTCACTTTCAATTGCTTGTTTGTTTTATTTTCTTATTTTTCTTCTATCTTCTATCATTATTTATTTATTTCCTTTTATCTTTATTTTAATCTTAAATTTCTTTATTTTAATTTTTATCCTTATTTTTATTTTTTATTTTTACTTATTTTTTATTTATGCAGTTATTTGTTTATGTAGTTGGCTATTATTATTATTATTCTTATTATTATTATTATTATTATTGTTGTTGTTGTTGTTGTTGTTGTTGTTGTTGTTGTTGTTGTTGTT
>JAOSBO010194447.1:4146-19773 GCA_027563915.1 Erythroxylum rotundifolium | reverse complement strand
AAAACTCTCACAAAAGACTAACTTGAGCGTCGGAGGGGCCTACCGGCAGTCAACCCCCGGTGTGCCTTATTGTTTTGTAAGTATTTCTGTGCCAAAGTCAACTAATCCCATGGATCCAAGCAGCAGTGCCCAGCCCCATCAAAATCAGACAGAACCACTTATGTTGATTGTTTAGTCTTCTGTAGGCTTTTATTTTCTATAACCAAAAATAGTATACATAAACTCAGCACAAGACATACTATTGCTCTCATTTTGCAAACATAAGGTTTATGGTCCGTTTCTATTTTAGCTAGAGACAAGTATACTTATTGGCCTTGCAGAAGAAGAAAAAGAAAACCTTCTTTTAAGCTTATCAGTATAAGTGTAACGTAATTAATAGGTTATCAAGCTTCTAGAACATGATAACACTATTAATTAATAGCCATGCAACCATGATAACGTATTCTTTTAAATAATTATTTGGTGGCCTGCAAACTTTACTAGATAGAAATACAATTGAACGATAACGAAATCTCATTGGGAGATTTTAAATTTAATTAAATCTTTGTTACCGGCGTTTTAGTGAGATTATCTATTCATGTCCTTATAACTATATTGACAAAGAGTCTCTGAACTTTAAATTTGCCGGACGTAAATTATAATGAGGATTGATGACCCTCCGAATTTATAAGGGAATAAAAATTATAGAATCATCAAATTTTATATGATGGAGAAAGAGTTTATTGATTCATATTCATAAGTTTGTGATTTGTTTATGTAATTTGACTTCTTGAAAACATAAAATCTTAAAAAAAGAACTCAGTATTATTGATAAAAGTGAACAAAAAAACATATCCATTTAAGTGAACATATCCATTCATAAATGAATTCATTCACTTACGAACTACCAAAATATTCATTTTACAAGTGAATTCATTCACATCGAATTACTACTTCTCAATGTATAACTAATATAAAGTCATTCTTAGTAAATTCATCCCTCAACGAGCAACCTACCTTTGATTTAAAAATAATGTTATAGTTACTAATGTAAAGTCATTTAAGTGAATCCATCCCTCAACAAGTTACCAACCCCTTAATACATAACTAACGTGAAGTCATTTCAATCACAGCTAATGTGAATTCATTTGAATCATTTTATGAATTATCATTAATCAAACCAAATTCATGAATCTTTATTTGTCATATTTGGTCAACCTAATTCGTATACTAATACATTTGAAGGTCTAGCGGAAAAATTAGTTCAAATGAACCTACTTATAATCAAGGACATCCTCTTTTCTCGAATCATTCCCTAATCATTGCTTATGACATGTTTACTAAGAGGAATTTCCTTTTTAGGTTTAGTAACTTCCTTATAGAGGAAAAGGAGTTTAATAAGGCTATTCTTGGAGGTATATCTCATATTATTCATGGTTACAACTTTTATGTGTGTTAAAAAGCTAGGTTTAATTAAAGACGAACTTAAAATATTAAATGCTAGAAGAAAAAGAAACACATTCTTGAATGTACCAATTGCTAAGGACAAGCTACTCAAGATGCAAATAGAGTTCTATAAACTCCCTGAAGATCCTTTTAGGTTAAATGAGGAAACGCTAGCATTATATTCCTACAGTAAAACTATTTTAAACCATAATTCTCTATTCAAACAAAGACCTAAAGTGCTTTAGCTCAAGGAGTGGGATGAAAACACAAGTTTGTTCTACAAGGAGGAACTCCAATATAATATGTTCCTTAACTAATCAAAATGGTAAACAAAATCAATCCAAAGAAAAGAGATAAGGTCAACTGACATAATCAAATTACATTTTAACTCCGATAACAACATCAAAATCTTAAATGGGTTGTCGAAATCTTCAAAATTAATTCTGATTCACTAAACACTTGTAGTAGTTGTGAAACCACGTTGAATCCCAAGAAAACTAAAAGACTAGTTTCTTAAGTCCAATTTGTAAACCTAAGTGGGGATTTACAAACAAGGAATCAAAATAAATCAACTAAGTATTAAAGTGAGTAATTCAATGTTACTTAACTCTGATTTAAGAGAAAGATCTCATGCAATTATAACTTTGATCATTGGTCTATTCACAATTTAAACAGTCAGTTTGAAAGCTATTAGGATAACCATAATATCCCAATTTTTCCTAAATCAATTGATAACAAAAACTTAACATAAATTGATTAAGTATGATAGTATTTTATATCAATTAAATGAAAGCAATAAGCTTAATGAAAAAGACTAGATCTTAAATTAAATAATTGAGATAACTATAATTATTCAATTTAGTTTTCTTATTTCTCATTAATTAAATATGCAAATTCATAAATAACCTATTTTCTACTTATACCAATCATTCATGACAATTACAGATCACTAAATTCACGGATAGCAATAGAATAATCACTATTGAATTAAATTTTCAAATAAATCAATATATATTACTCATGAAATAAAATAATATAAAACAAGAGTATTTGAATTTTTTAAAAAATTAGGTTTAGAATAAAACCTCACAAGATTACAACTAGAGTTTTGAATCCTTTGAATTAGAATATTCATATTTAGCCACATATGCTTTAGTTCCACTATAAAAATAGAAGAAAGAATGAAAGATGAAGAGAAAACACAAAGAAAAACGAAAGAGAGTTATGAAGTTAAGTGACGCTTTTTCTTTTTTTCTTTCCTGCCCCAAAAACTAGCTTATTTCAATATTCCAAAGATTTTCTTCTAAATAAATATAAATCCCTAATAATAGAGCTGAGAATAATTGAAACTCTTGGAATTAATCTGGCTTTAGGCGTGATCTCCCTTATCTATTGTGTTAATATGTCTTTTTTTCTCCAAAATTAATGGTTTCTCCAATCTCTACTTGTCATCTCCTAAAATAAAATAAATAATGATTTTACCAATTAAGCACCTAAATCAAGCTAAAAAAAGAGACAAAAGTCTAATTAACATAATCAAATCACATCTTATCAAATTCTCCCATGCCAGACTCATACTTGTTCTTAAGTATACATCAATTCAATACATCATTCTCATAACAACCTCTCATCTTCTTTTATATTATCCAAAAATATCTATAAGGCTAGTACATGTAAAAAGTTTAAGATAAAATAGCAATAAAGAGAATAAGTACTCATAGGACAAAAATTTAGAATGAAAGCACATCATCTCATCAATTCAATTAAAATCAATTGAAATAAGAATTGAAAAAATGAATTTAAATCAAAGCATAGCGAATTATTTCCATAAGCTTGCTCATAAATCATATTTCCACCACTTAACAAAAATGAATATAATTCATAAATCAAAGGGATTTGATAAGGGTTGTAATGTGGTAGAACTAAAGATAAGATAAAAAGAGGTTTTTAGGTTAAACAAATTGTGGGAGACTATACAAACTTTTCCACACAATTTTTAACTGAAGTTAGTTCAAATTTTGACTTGATTCATATAACATCCTTTTCAATCATCTCATCATTTTTTTCATCTTTATTAAATTTTTTGAACGGCCACATCAAAGAGGAGATTTCTATTTTCATAACTATACTTCTCCCCCATTTTGTAAAAGCTGAAAAATCAAAACAATTTAACTTGAATTAACTATTTTACTTTTAATGAAAATAGTGAAAATCCTATACAAATAATCTTTATACTATTCCTTCAATTTAGGGTCTCAAAATTATTAATTACATCAATAAATTAAAGGATTAAAGTGGCTTGTAACAAGGTTAGCATGCAAAAAAAGAGAAAGTTTAAGGCTCAAATTGGTTCTCTAGGGCTAAAAATTAAGCTAGGTGAAAAAATGGTTATACTTAAGTGCCCCTATCATCTCCATGCATAAATTCACAAAAAAAATATGATCTTAAAATGTATTCAAAAGCAAGTTTTAGCATAAGCAATCCATGTTTGATAACACACACCATAAAGAAAAATGTATGGGCACAAATGTAATGAATTGCTCTTAAGCTTAAAAGCTCATTGAGTGTCAAAATGAATCAAGTCTTTCATTTTTTATAATCAATAAAATCAATGAGATAATTTAAGTAATTTAATTAAAAAACATTAATTATGCTCATCTCTCTCATGTATTGAAACTCAAACAAAATATATATCTTAACTTAGGGGCTATTTCTAATCAATAATAAGAAAATTTTAGGCAGCCATGAAGAATTATTAGTATATGAATCATAGTATTCATAAATCTAAACATAAATTAAAATTTTCATCATAACATATATTCTCACTCCACCTACATCTAAATTATACTTTGTTTTTAATGTATGTGACAGATTCTCAGTTGCTAAAAAAATAATCAATGTAAAACAAAGTATAAAGTAGAAGACTCCACTGAGTTATGAACATCTGAAGTGAAATGTATTTTAGTATCGGTGGACATGGAGGTGTCAACCTTATGAATTGAAATAAAGCATCCAAATGTCTCTCGAGTTTAGAAATTTTAGATTCTAACCTTTCCAGCTGAAAATGATGCTCATGTCAGATTGGAAAATTCAATAGATACAGAGGTTGTGGAATATCAAAGTCCATTTGTTGGTATAATGATTGACCTTTTGGGGCAATCACGCAATATAGATCAAAATGCCCTCTTTAAGAAATTCTCAAAAAATCTACAATGCTAATATAAGAACTACATAGGATTGTGTAAGGTACCGTGTTCTTTTATCTAAGAGGCAATATAAGGGTATATAAGGTTAGGAGAAATAAAAATGAACAAATTTGAATGCAAACTCAACATGGTATTATTTAGTTGTCATGTTCATGGGTCCTCAATTTCTTCTAAGATTGCAACAATTTAGACTGGTTCTCCTCCGATTTTATTCATTTTCCTTATATAGGTAGAAGTAATACCTAAAAACGACAATACTTTTCAAATTATCAAATTCTTCAAAAAGCATCTAAAATATAAGCATTATATTATGAAAATTGTCCTAAAAGCAATATATCTATAGCATATATCAATTGGCATCTTTGAGCTCTTGATTAAGTAATACTCTCTGCTTTTCTTCCAAAACAAACTACTAAATAAAATTTGGTATCCAAGTCCTTTCAGTACCTTAAGTATTTTCTTGAGCTTTTTTCAATCCATATGCTCATAGACCATCCAATCAAGTTTTTTCCTCAAAATTAAACTTCTAATTATATCTTCAATAATAGAAGTATCTCACACATTATTTGTTATAATCGTATTATACATATGTGTGATACTTGTGAGATTGATAATTTTGTTTATATTAAACTCTAAAGTATTGTGAATATGACAATGTGTGTAAAATGTAAATGAAATAATGTTTAATATTGTTTGAAGTATCACTATAATTATATCCAAATTTTACATTTATAATTGGATATCTTTTATTCATGAAGTAATGAGTTTAACTAATACACAATATATTGAATTTTATAAGGAAAGACCTTATATTAATAATATTTTTTAGATTATTCTTTTATTTAATAATCATTTTTATATGAATAAGGCTGAAAATATTCATAAGTTTAGTCCTTTTTGGAGGTCATCAGATCGTTTAATATATATTTAAACTTCATATTATTTTTCCTTTAAATCTTAACTTTTTTCCTTAAGATATTTGTTTCCATATGTCGTCATGTTCATATCAGTAACTGCGATCTTTATTTTGAAGCAACTCATCATAAATACAACTATCATTTAAGTTTAATTCTTTAGCTACTTATATATTATGTGCCCATGAAGTACCCACTGAGTACTACATTTTTGTAATGTTTGATTCTTAGAGGTACTTAAATTATCTTCATTAGTCTTTAAATTTTATTATTTAAATGAAAAACCTTTTAACTTATAATAAATACTTTTTTTTACAATCATAAAATATTTAGCTTATAATAACCTTCATCTTTAAGCTCAAAAGGCCTTTTTGTTTTAATAAATAAATAATTTTTATTTTGGTTTCAAAATCTTTCTCCATATTAGTTTTTGCATCACTATCTCTTTGAAAATTTAAAGCTTTGAAGTAATTTCCTCATCAATATATTTTTTAAGGTAATTTTTAAATTTATTTTATTATGAACTCTTTTTTATATTTTTTCTATCCTCGTAATAAGTGAGTGAGGTAACTAACCAATTAAATAGTTAAGCATTTAAGTGATTTAGTTCTTAAACTATTTTCACTTTTTCTTCTTGTACTTATTATAAGCAACTAATAATTTTTAAAAATCACAATTTTAAAATTCAATGTATTTATAATAGTAATAAAATTGGCAATAAAAAACAAAAATATTTGAACTTATTTCTGGTAGCTTTTAACAGTAATACTCCTATAATTTTATTTCAACCATTATGTATGTTTTAGTTTTACCACTTATCTAGTGTTGAATGAAACACAAAATCTTATTTGTTTCATTTTTACGTAGTAAACAAAAAAAAAGTTTGTGAATAAATAAGGTTAAGGCAACTTTATTTATTCATATTAATATTTTTATTTTTTATCTTCATGAGTTTCTTTCTTAATTATAATATAGTTGTTTTATTATTTCTTGTAAATCTTTTTCTATAAATCTATAAAAAATCTCACAATAGTTTTAGCTATAATTATTTCTCTCAAGTAATGAAACCAAATTTACAGTTCTACCTTCTTACTTTGATAAAATTTCTATGTATCTTATCATCTTAGTATGCACTATTTATTTTTTAAAGAATGAAAAATTAATTCATTGGCCATGAGGCAATAACAAAGTTTACAAACACTATATTAAGCTTTAAGACTTTCATCCTAAAAAATCCACACCTATTACATTAAGAAGAAAATGATACATTTTATACAAGTGACAGAAAGTGTTGTGTTTGCCTATAAATATGTGACTTCAACTTCACTTATCACTATTATCACCCTAATTCCTCATTTTATAAAATTTCCAAATTTTGCTTTGTTTGACAACTGATCAAAATTTTCTTCTTATATATGCAGACATGGAGTCTAATTTGAGCGATTACATCTTCAATGAAGCAATCAGTGTTCTTGGCAACATCTTTGAAGGGTTGACTGTTCTTCTCATCCTACGGTTCCATAACTAGGTAAGATAAAGTAATTATGTATACCCATCCCTTCTCTTTGTATTTGTATGATAATATGATACTTTATTCGAAGATTTTTTTACCAAATTGTGTATTAGTATTAATATAGAATAACTAATTGCTAAATTTAAAAGAGTAAGTTTCAAATTTCAAGTCTTTTAGTAAAACTACTTTGTTTTCTACAATTTTATTTAGTGACTTCTACTATTGGTAAAAGAAAAACCATAAAGAGTACATATTCTCATTTTATTGGCACCCAATTTTAATATGAGACTGATGTAATCCTTGAATTCTCTGACTAAGACAAGATGTTGAAGGTAATTAACAAGACTTACTAGCCTTGTCCTAAAGACATAAAAGCTAATCTGTCTGCTAGATTTTATGTTTATTTCTTACTTTAACACCGTTTATAAAAATTATTGCAAAGTCCTGGCATCAAGACTCAATGTGGCTTGAGAAACTTTCATCAATTTATCACAAGGAGCTTTCATCAAATACAGGCATATTATGGATAATATATTATTAGCATAAGAGCTCTTCTAAAATTACAATAAAAATACCTATAAAAAGTTGTGTTATTAAGACAGACTTCCATAAATTCTTTGATACTATCAATCGAAACTTCATATTTTACATTCTTTAAGAGCCTTTGGGAGTCTTTAATTGGATTTAGCAATGCATAATCTCAGTTTCTTATTAAGTATTGCTCAATGGGTTTCCAACTAAGCTTGTCAAAATTGAAAAAGGTCTAAGATAAAATGATCTAATTTCTCCTTTTTTTTCACCATAAGAATCAAAATTCTTACTAACTAAGTTATAAGTTAAGAAGCAAGATTGAAGTATCAAAACAAATGTAAAAAACTAAAAATATTCAACTTATCATCTATAGATGATCTACTTTTTCAATTTGAGGTAGACCCTATCCTCTGAATGCTTTAATGTTAGTTATATATACGTTAAGAATTATTTAGTCTGAAAATCAATAAGTGAAAAGGCTATCCCTTTATTTTGATAAGAGCTAAGAGCATCTTTACTTGGCTTTCCAACTTAACAAATCTTAAAGTCATTAAGCGTCTTTTCACTTAATTAGGTATTTTGATCAGCACAAAAAGATCATCTTATAAAGACTTATTCCTTTTAATTGAAAGAATGTAAACAATCAATAATTGGTGTAATAAAAGCATCACTTTTGTAAGAAGAACTTGACTAATAAAATATATACTTAATAGTTTGCAAGTTTATTAGTTCTCACACCTAGTTTTCCTAAAGAAATTAATCAAAACTATTAAGAAGATGCTTAAATGCTTCTCTTTATTTAGTGATATCCTAAGGAAAACAACTATTAAATTCAAATGCCAAATTGTTTGCTTACTTAGGAATAAAAGGGGATTAAACATCAATTCTATCAAGGTCACTGGAAAAAAAGTCTTGATAATAAAGAGGACAAAGAGAATCCTAATAGATAAAGAAGAGCTTCATAGGTGAAATCGATCCATGCTCAAACTTGTTAAAGGAAAACTTCTTAAATGTTAGTCTAATGACGAACACCTCTTGGACTATACTACGCATTCTTAAGTTGAGGGAGCTAATGAGATTAGAATTCAAAATAAGACTTACTGATGGGAGCTCAAATAACTTCTAGAATGAATATTTCAGTAATATAAGGCCTTTAATCAACATCAATAAGCTCTCTAATATTAATGGAATAATCCTAGGGAATGAAATTATCAAAGAGATTATAGGAGGTAATCTCTAGAATATCTTTAATATAATATTTTCTAATATTATAAATCATATATTAAACTTCTCCCCCAAATCCTATAGGAAGGATAAAATCATTTAGTTGAGACATGAATTAGGGAAATTCGAAAATAGCTCTTGTAAGAAATTACTAAGACCTCGAGCACCAAAGATTAGATGAATCAAAGTTATATAGTTTGAACAATCACTTATAAGGGTTTTATTTATCCTATGGCTTCTGGTCATGTTAAGGCTAACAACCTTAGATAGGCTAAGGGGAGTCTTCATTGTTATCTCTGTAAATAAGAGGATGAATCTATTAGTGATCTTTTAAAAAAATGTGAATTCTCTTTAACTGTACAGAAAAGTTAAAACAATTATGTAACTTTAATGTTTCGTATACAATATAATAAAATGTTGTGAAATGAATCAATCAAAGAAGAAGGATATGCAATGGTAATCCTTTTATTTATAATTTTTATTTGGAAATGCGACATATATAATATAGAGAGAAAAAAACTTAATAATTTTAGAAGGGAAACAAAAAATTATAAACTCATTAATAAACCAATAAGCCAAATTAGGGAGCATCTTGTCACTCGTAAAGTCTACGTCATTTGCTGGGGTATAAATAGATCTTAAAAGGAAGAAACGATTTGCATCAATAGTAGTATTGGTATGTTATATACTATGTATGTTATTTAGGAATGCTCCAACAATAATTTGATAGTTGCTTTACTCAATACCTTGGTAATTATTATCAAGTGAATGACAACCATAGTTTATCGTGATAATTAATACTTGGAAACTCTAAGCTAGGAATTAGATTCATGAGCTGATTAATTCCTTAAGCAGATGTTAGGCCCTAATTTTTTTAATTTTATTAAGCATGATTTGAATAAATTTTGTGGTCTTGCTGGGTAAATCATTTTATTTGGAGTTTAATTACTATGTCAAGTTTGGGAGGATTTATTTCATGGATTGATGGAATTAAAGTATTAATGTTGTAAGGTGATATAAGGGCATTTTTGGAAGATCACTTAAGTTTAAACAGACATTAGGTATAAATGGAAGGGCAAATTGGGAATTTCATACTCATTAAAGGTATAAAAAGGGAAGAAGTAATTGTTGTCTTGCATTTTAGAGAAGTAAAATTGTGAGTGAAAGAAGAGAGAAAGAGAAGTGGAGAAAAGAAGAAAAACAAGCTAGGGTTTAGAGATTCTTGAAGAGCTTGAAGACTTTGAGGCTAAAACAAGTAAGTATGAGTATTAACCCTTCTTGATTGTTAGATGATGCATATTTAGTGATGGTTAGAAGTGAATATGTGTAGGAAGTTCTTAATGATTGGTTTATGTAAATGTTTTAGTGTTTGGTTGATGATCAAAAGTAGATTATGAATTTGTTGTGAATGATATTGGATTGGAATGATGTTGAAAATGAAGTAGAAAAGATGGGATAGTGTTAAAATGGGTTATATGTGAAAGGTGGGAAGTAAAAAGATGAAAAATGTCCCAAAATACGTTCTCGGAGTAGGTTTCTGGACAAGTTCTCCGCGACGAACTTCTGGGTTTCACCGTGGCTTCGCAAAACATGTTCTCAGAGTAGGTTTCTAGACAAGTTCGTCGCGGCAAACTTTTGGGTTTTGCTGCGACGAACTCAACTTTCCAGCACAGAATATGCTTTGGTATTTTAGGCATAACTTTTTGTGTAGTTATCCAACTGAGATTATTTTTCATTTGCTGTAAACTAGAGACATAGGGATACAACGTGCATGATGAAATGGAGTTCTAATTCAGTCTCTAAGGATTTCAATATTTGGATGGAACTTGAACATAGAATGTTATTTTAGTATAAGAACAGCCTGAAAATTTTTGGGGCATAACTTTTAGAGTACTAAACCAAATGGAATGATTTTGATGTTATTAGAAACTTAAGACAATGGGGAATATTTTTCTAGAAGAAAGTGTTATCAAATTTTGTCATTTACTAGACCAAAATGATCATGGAAAATTAACCCAAAGGTTTGGATTTATGAAAGGTTTTTGGTTCATGAAGCTTAGGAAATGCATGGGTCTAAGTACTTTAAAATCATTTTAGTGAATGTATTTTCTTAGGGTTCTAAAATTAGAATTCCTATTGAAATTGGGATTTTATTATTGTTAAAGGAAATCAAGAAGGTGATCAAGAGAGGCAAGAGGAGCAAGAGGAAGGACATCCTTAAGCCACTTTTATAAGCAAGGATTTCAAGGTGGGTTACACTTTTGTAATTAATTAATAAGCCCCTAATATTTCTTTCAAACCAAGAAAGTTTAAAATGTTTTCAATTATGTTATAAATGTGTCGTTAAAGCTTCTTGAATGCTTTGATAATGTGCCACATGTTTGTATATGAATTGCGTTATTGGTTTATGAAATGAATGATGAAAATGAATTTGAAAGGATATTGATTTTTGAAATGATATTATGGTTATGAAATCAAGTTTTGGAAAAATGTCGTTGAGGTAATATGTTTACAAGTTGTGAAATGCATGATTATGTGGGTTTGTGGTGGTCCCCTAAGTTAAGTCAAGTGCATTTTGACAAAAGGCTTCTCCTGCCTGCCCGCTAGTGGCATGAAGCTCCTTCATGGACTCCCGTAAGTTCACGGCTATGCAAGACCATTAAGTGGGATTGCGATAGTACGTTCTGTTCACAGCTACACAGGATCCGCATGGGAAATGTGTAGTACATTTTGCTTTGAATCCACCCAAACCATTTTAGATGTGCCTACGTGTTTATGATTTGTGAATAGGTTGGTGAATGCATAGATCGTGTTATTTGTGAATTGGATTGCACAAAGAAAATTTCAGAAATATGTGCTTATGATTCAATGTAAATTATTTCAATGGTTTTGTTTGTTACTGGTTATAAAATTGTTACCCACGAGCTTTAAGCTCACCCCCTCCCAATTCCATTCCATCTTCAGGTGAGGAGCAAGAGATCGAGTAGTCAAGGGTTACGACATCACTCCAAATTTGCATTCTTTTGAATCTTGAGTTAGGTTTTGTGAGTTTAAGGGTTTAGTTGCATTTCAAACATCTTTTGTATTTTTGGATTATAAAGAAAATAATGTATTGTGGCCTGAAATGCAGTTAAAGCCTTGTAAAACTTTTACTTTTGATATTAATGAAATATATGTTTGGTTTTGTCTATGATTTTTCATGTTTTTGTAAAGTATTTGATTATGGAAATGAGAATAAGATTTTGAGAAATTGTTTATGGTTAGGTTCTTATCCATTTTGTTTTTAGGTTGAATTGATGAATGTAGTTGAAGGATTTTAAATTTGCATTTTATTAAGATAAGTAGTTTGGGTTATGGGTTTTGTCACAAGGCTTTTCGTCATGGCGAAGCCAAGAGTCGCCGCGGCGTAATTCACCGAATGAAATTCTGCTTTCCTCATAGCAACTTTGTTGCAAAGAAGTTATGCATGTCGCCGCGGCGTAATTCACTTGAAGGGTATGTGAGGTTTACTCATATATGTTCACCACGGTGAAGTTATACTTTGTCGCGGCACGCTCACCTTTGCTTCCGCAAGATTTTTCTTCCAAATTTCCAAATTCTTAGCCTTCCTCCACGCTCAAGCTTCATGATCTCATGTCCGATGTTAGGCTCCAGAAACGAAGTCCAACATCAGAAGTGAATGATTAGTAGGATTAGAACTTCTTTTAGATAAAAGTTCCCTTGTTATCTTTACTTAGCTATGAATAACAATTATAGTATGCCTTAAATAGTTGGTTTTCAGCTTATAACTCTCTTTGAAGATATTCATCAATCAATTTCTTTTATTTAAAAAAAACTAAGGTTAACAACCATCTAACATTTTCTACTATTTCCCACATTATGAGGTTACCTTTTTTTAATTGGTTAAATCTATATAAATATATGTTGTTAATATACATTTACATAATATTGATTCAAAACAAAGGGCACATATAAAATATTACATGATAAATGATAAAATTTCAATATTTTTCCTTTTCTTCTTCTTTCTCTCTTTAAAATTACTCATGAGAACACTATGATTGTTGTAGATAATTCTTATCCAATGTAAGTTGATTTGTTTAATATCTTTTTTTATTTCATTATTAAATAATTTATATACAAATTTACCTTATATATATATTTGAGTTTAATTAATAGCTATAATTGTTATACTCCCTTATCTTAAGAGTTATTTTCCTTCATTTATGGAGGTTGTATATCTTTTTTTTTTAATTTTGGACTTATTTATATAATTTTATATTAGCAACATCTTTTTAGTATAATTCCAAAACTAAACTAATTGAAAAGATTAAGGAGTTAAAAATGAGTATAAGTAAATTTGTATTCTAATATAGTGAAGAATGCATATGAATTTATTTACTCGACTCATCTCCTTAACAGGCTTATAGCTTCCAATATTCTTAGACTTTTAAAAAACTTTTATAGAACAATTTATCATTTTGTTAAAATATTTTACATTTCAATTTAAAATTATGAAATTAAGAGAGGATATATTTTTTTGATTGGTTTAATAAAAATATATTTTATTCTTAAAAAAACACATAATTAAGTTTTAAAATAACAAATTGAAAGGCAAACATGAATTCGACGGTGGTAAAATTGATAACCAAAGCACTAGATATTACGGTTGCTTAAGGCTATTGATTATTTTTAAGACTAACATTCGTATTTATATTTAAACTATATATTACAAAGAAAATGATTTGCCTTTCTTTTTACTTTGTTTTTAAGGATGAGGAATGTTTATTTTTCAAATTTTTATTTTGTAATTGAGTGATAAATATTTTTATAACTTAAGATAACAATTCAGACGTTATCTTTATTACTATATATTAATGAAAATAATGTATTGAACTGATATATTGGTTTCCAAAAATGTTTAAAATCTAGTTTTAAAATATTTAGATACAATGTAAAAATATTTGATGCCAAAATGGTAAATTAACTTTTGGTTCAACACACAGGTGATATGTAATTTGATCAATTCAAATTAAAATGTGAGTTTTGGTTAAAGATAAGAGGTTGACAATTAATTTCCCTCCTCATCTTAAATAAAACATTAAGATTAGAAAATGATATGGAGTCCTCTCATTTATCTTTATTATTAGATTAAGATTGCATTTTTTTTAAAAGAAGAAATTTGCAGGCTAATCACTAGTTTTGACTCTACAAAGTCACATAACCTTTAATTATTGAAACATAATGGTCTACATTTTGGGCCTTAAAAGGCCCAAACTCAAAAAAGGCTTTGTGCTCCAGCCCAAGTGATGGATCCTATAAGAGCCGTACCACCCCTATGTTCATGATAGGAACTTTGCCATCCATATTGCAAGGAACCAGTATCCTACATCGCCCATTTCCTATCTTGTATAGTATGTAGGATCTAGCCACATGCACACATCTCCTTGTCATAGTACTTGTCACCTTCAATAGACAAAGCGAGTTCTCTCTCAGAGATAAATACACAATAATATCTAAATTATCTTTCCTGAAACCTAATTAATTTAATCATTAGAGTGTGCACGCCAGAGGCACCCTTGGGTTCTATTTTGTAGGCCTGAAGATTCTTACTTATAGATGGAGAGATTACAAGGAAAGTGATGCCGAGTTAATGTCTAGCTCTAGGAGTTGAGAACCTCTGACGTAAACGAAACATCAATTGGCAACATATTTGGGAATCTCGGAAGTATGGCTATTTCTTTGATTTGATTTTCAACATACGAGTGAGGAGCCTAGTGCGCGCTACTCTACAGCCACTGAAACTCTACAAGAAGGGGCAAACCATGCTAGTGAATAGCCTAGATAGACATTTTTGCATAGTAGGTTAGTCAGATAAAGGCGGTGTGCCTCCTATATCTCTTTATGAGAGAAGACCGGTAAGACCTAATCCACCTAGCCCTTTAACCTCAACCATCATCAACGATCCACCACCGTCAAACTTCAAACTTGCCCCTGAAAGTGATAATGGCACGATGGACCCCACCTATCATATCGTGTATTATTATAAATTCATGTGTATACATTTGGGCATCAGACTTCAAAAAGTATAAAGCCTTCTCTTTGTTGGGGTAGCGAAGGACTAGCATTAGATTATACATCATAGATATGTGTCTAGATTCGGATCATTAAAGGCTTGTTTCAGATTGCACTTCCTAGTAATAAGCATATGCCTAGAGACTCACACCGCAACAAACGTATTTTTTCGCGACATCATTTTTTGCGACGAAACGGAAATCATCACAAAAAAAAACATACTGCGACGTTTTAAAATATTTATCATTAAAACCAATCATTTCATGATGAAAATAGTTAAGTATCATACAAGGGAATACCTTTGACAATGAACAGCTCAAATCGATGCCACATCTTAAATAATGGGTGACGATATGTAAGAATCATCGCAAAATAATGCAATTGCGACGAAATATAAAATGTCACAATAAGCAATCGAACATTTGGCGACGCACAATTGAGAATCATCAAAAAATGTTATACGTTTCCCGACGATAATATAAAGCGTCACCAAAATGAATAAATTTGGTGATGAAATTATATTTTCGTCGCTAAATTCTATACATTCAGTGATGATTTATATTAATCGTCAATAAATGTCAAGCATTCTACAATGATTGTTGGAAATAGTCACAAATGTTGCTCGTTTTGTGACGAATTTGTTAAAACGTCGCAAAATGTGTAGCATTCTACAATGATTGTTGGAAATAGTCACAAATGTTGCTCGTTTTGTGACGAATTTGTTAAAACGTCGCAAAAT
>JAOSBO010194421.1:0-19783 GCA_027563915.1 Erythroxylum rotundifolium | reverse complement strand
AAGTTCTTGGTGGTTAGATAGTGGAGCTTCTAACCATGCTGCTTCTATGATGCAGTGGTTCATATCTAGGAGAAGGCTGACTAGAGGAGAGCAGAAGCTGATAGTTGGCAACAATGAGGAGGTTGACATTTTGTATATAGAAGATGTAGGATTAAACCTCGATACAAGGTTTATTTTGTATTTACGAGACATATTTTATATATCGTCTTTTAGACAGAGCCTGATATTTATATCAGTTTTGGATAATGAAGGTTATCATTTTGTATTTGATAATGAGGTTGTAAATATTTCTATCAATACAGGACATATCATTACTGCCTTTCTATCCTACGGACTATATAGTATGTGTCTTACTCTTAATGAGATGTATGCCTCTTCTTTTGTTGTTGAACTTGTTACTTGAAAAAGGACCTCTGTAAAGGACACATCGTACATATTGTGGCATAAACTCCCTGGCCACATTTCTAAGGAGAGTTGAGAAATTGATAAAGGATAACATTCTCCCAACTCTGGATTTCAGTGATCTGGAGACGTGTTAATTATTGTAGGGGCAATTTGACCAAGATAAAGAAGAAGGGGTCAACTCATGCTTCAGGCTTATTGGGCCTCATACATATAGATGTTAGTAGTCCTTATATTGTTACATTGTGCAATGCGAGATACTTATTGACATTTATAGATGATTATTCTCGGCATGGTTATGTGTTCTTGCTTAAAGAGAAGTCTGGAGTTTTTGATAAATTCAAGATCTTCAAGACTGAAGTTTAAAACCAATTGGGAAGATTAATAAAGATTGTCAGATCTGATAGAAAAGGGGAATACTATGGTAGACATGAGGTTGCAGGATAAGAAAAGAGTCCATTTTTCAAGTATTTTGAATCACTTGGAATAGTAGCTCACTTCGCTATGCCAGGTAGTCCTAAGCAAAATTGTGTGGCCAAAAGGTGTGACCACACCCTAAAGGATATGATGAGGTCAATGCAGAGCAGGACTAACCTACCTGAGTACCTTTAGGGTGAAGCCATTAAGACGACATTATATATCATGAATAGAGTCCTGAGCAAGTCAGTGTCAAAGACGCCTTTTGAGCTTTGGGTTAGAAGGAAGCCAACCTTGCACACATTCGTATGTAGGGTTGCCCTATTGAGGTGAAGTTATGTAATCCAAATGAGAGCAAACTACAACCTCGTTCTACTCATTGCTATTTAATAAGTTATCCTGACTACTCTAAGGGATACAGATTCTACTATAGAGAGGGAGGGGTCCAGAATAGTGGAATCACAGATGGTGAAGTTCCTGGAATTCAATGTCTATGATAAGGGAGGATCCTCACGTCCTCTAGAAGTTGGCAGGATGGATACTACGATCATTTAGTATTCGCCTCTCATACAATTAGCTCTAGTGGATGCGGGCCTTAGTGTCGTGCCTATATAGGCACAGAAACCTATGCCTATTTAGGAGGAGGTTTCTGAGGTACAGGAGCCTGTGCAGTTACACAAATCCACTAGAAAGAGGCGGCCTGCTATCTCCTTAGATTACATAGTCTATCTGGGTGAGCAAGACTATAATATTGGACATGTTGTGGATTTATCTATTTTTTCAAAAGCGGTTTCTGGACCCTATACGGATAGGTGGTGGGAAGCAATGAAGGACAAGATGCAATCTATGAGGTACAATAAGGTATGGGAGCTCATTGATTTACCTCAGCATTGTAGGCTTGTTAGTTACAAGTGGCTATTTAAGACCAAAAAGGACACACAGGGTTTAAGGCCAGTCTAGTTGCCAGGGGATTCACTCAAAGAGAAGGAGCTGACTTCAATGTCACCTTCTTTCCTGTGTCCTCGAATGATGCATTTAGAGTGATTATGACATTAGTAGCTCATTATGATATGGAGCTACGTCAGATGGACGTGAAGACCCCTTTCCTAAATGGTGACCTTTACAAGGAAGTCTATATGGACCAACCTGAAGAATTTCAGGATCATGATGCAACCGATAAGGTTTGCAAGTTAAATAAATCAATATATGGTTTAAATTAAGCTTTCAGATAGTGGTACCTAAAGTTTGATGAGGCTTTGACCTCATTAGGTTTTGTGGAGAACAAAGTCGAAAGATGTTTATACTATAAGGTCATAGGGAGCAAGGTCGTCTTCATACTTTAGTATGTCGATGATATCTTGCTCGTGTCAAATGATTTGACCATGCTGCATGAAGTTAGGCAACTTTTGGCCAAACATTTTGACATTAAGGATTTGGGTGAAGCATCTTTTATCCTCAATATACAGATTCACCGGGACAAATCTGAACACTTATTGAACCTCTCGCAAAGTGCATATATTGAGCGGGTGCTACAAAGATTTATTATGGCTCAATGTAGACCATTTGTAGCACCTATCTCTCATGGAGAGAGATTATCTTTGGCATAGTGTTCGAAGAATGAGGTTAAGAGACAGGCTATGAGGAATGTTCCATACTCTAGTGTTGTTGGTAGTTTGATGTATGCCCAGGTATGCACTAGACTGGACAATGTATTTGCTATTGGACTGCTAAGTCAATATTTAGCTAACCCAGGTGTAAGCCATTGGAATGCAGTCAAACGAGTGTTTAGATACTTAAAGGGTAACAAAGGTTATAAGTCGAAATACAGAAAAGTTAATGAATTGAACCTCACAGGATATACGAACTCATATTTTACTTGTGTCTAGATGATCGCAAGTCCACTTCAAGATAAATTCTTTTGTTGGAAGATGGTGCGGTATTGTAGAAGAGTGTCAAGCAGGCACTGTTTACTTCCTCGACCATGCATACAGAGTTTGTTGCATGTTATGGAGTTGCTACACAGGTAGCTTGGCTCATAAACTTGATTTTTGAGTTATCTATGGTGGAGTCGATTGCTAGACCTATAAGGTTGTACTGTGATAATCTTGCTGTAGTGTTGTTCAGTAACAACAATAAAAATATCACGAGGGTCTAAGCATTTGGAGGTCAAGTATTTGATCATAAAGGACCTGATACAAAAGGGTGACGTTGAAGTGGAGCACTGAGGACATGTTAGCTAATCCGCTGACCAAAGGACTTCACCCACTAGTGTTTGCTAGACATGTATCCAATATGGGCATGTTGAAGTCCTTAGGCAGCAGTAGTTAGGGATTACTGTATTTTGTTCCTTAAATGATTGTATATTTTATTGTATTATGACATTATGATTATTTATCAATAAAAATGATTATATTTTCCTCAGTAATAACTGTTTTTGTATATAGTCATAATACATGTGGAAGTCTTAAGATTTGTGATGATCTTAAGCATTTTAAAGGTCATTGGGCATTTATAAAGATTGACCTTAAGCCTATGTCATTAAACACATAAAGTTTATATGGATATCTTTAAAGTTTCATATGACATAGGGGGATATACATTTTAATCCCATAAAAGGTCTCTAATGTTATTTAGGATTCAGTTGGAGAACATAAAGGTTTTCTCTAATATTGTTTAGCATCTAGAGAGAGGAAACAAGTTTTCTTTAATGTTGTTTAGCATTCAGTGAGAGAAAACAAGATTTCTTTATTGCAGTTTAGCGTAAAGTTAGAGAAATCGAGACTTATAGACAAAGATGATATGTATTAGATCATAAAGGTATCATTGTAGACTATCACACTCTATTTTTCCATTCATGTTAGTAAGGTATCTTGTATTTGTGATTATATTGGACCTGTGTCACACATGATACATATGTCTGATATTTTTTGGTATCAAAAACATTATAGTAGCGTGACTTAATTGAGTTTTTAAAATTGTTTTAAACTTGACTGAAACTAAAATTAATAATTATCTAAGGGGGAGATTGTAAGACAATCTTGCCCTTGGAGGCAATTTTGTAATTTTCCCTTATAATGGATAGTTATTAATTTTGATTTTGGTTTTTCAACAAATTACTAGTTTAGTTACGTAATTTGATCCAAATAAGGTTAATAAAGTGACCTAATAAATGATCTAGATTAATGGGTCGAAGTTCAGATAAAAAACAGATCCCTTTTAGTATGGACCTAGTCCATATTGGCCTTTTGATAGAGAAGCCCGATATGGAAACTATATAAATACGTTATGGTCTCCTATAGTTGCTCATATCAATCACAATCATACAGAATCTCTGACCCGTTAAGAGAGCTTACGTATCAAGAAAACTATAGAAAGGCTTAGACCATATGCCGGTGAACACTTTCCATAAAAGTCCTAGGAGATTGGAGCTCATTTGGTGTCTGGACTCAGCTTCGAAACAAGTGATGGAACTGAAATTAGGTATTCCACATTCCTTCATTTTTAAATCTTTCATGACTGATCCTAGGTGTAGCTATCATTTAATTTTCATTTTTAGTTGTGGAGAAACTGATTCTAAAAGCTACCAGAGAAGATACAATTTGTATCATGATTTTCTATACAAATGGCTGCAATTAGAAACGCAGATTTGAATACAGTCCTGTAGCACTCTATTACTATAAATTACATACCGAAACACCCTGTGGATATTCTAGTATATAATCTATAATAATGAAGTGTTAACTATCTCACCTTCACTTTATAACATGACAATATATCTAACTTAGTCATGACATCAACTATTGTAAATAAAAGTCACCAAATTTTCTTTTAAAAGCCAAATTTCAAATTGTATTCCTCATTTCATTTCATAATTTATATTGTAGCTTTTAACATCCGTACATGTACACCATCAATTCCTAATACAAAATATGGAATATGAAAGAGTAAATTACATAAAAAGTCTATCTAATCTTTCCAATCCCAGCTGACCGACCTTTGAGCCATTTCTTCTTTTTCCTAAAAGTACAAGACTATAATTCTTGTAGTGTATCGCAATAGATAAGGTCCCCTCTCGGTCCTGAAATGTCAACGTGCAATTTTGAGTGAGTTTTGTGAACTCAGTGAGGTAACCATCATCAATAGTTCACTCAATTTATGCAACACATCACATATATAACATCTAAATCACATTTTTGCATTTTGCATGATTTATCACATATTACATATCACATATCATATCCTCATTCACGGGTAAGGCAATGTTGCATTTCAAACAATCAAACATACGTATTCAAAATGTATATGAAATGCTCATATAACTCTTTTCCAATTGTTACGTTGTTGTGACCGGGTGCCTAAATTGTCCCGTATCCATTGTGGATACTGACCTCATTTATGTTGTCCCTTATCTGTTGGGGATACAAGGCTCTTTTTTTTTTCATAGTGAGCCTTTGGCTGTTAATCACATTTGGAGCTTTAAGCTCATTTTCGGTGCCTACTCAGGTTACAACTTGCATTATCTCTCATGCATTCATGTATGGAATGCATCTCTCATAACCAATGTCAAGAAGCATTTAGTTCTTCACATTCAGATACAAGTAGTACTTCAATATCACATTCTTCACATCAGAATCATCGGACCTTCATGTCCAGAATCAGTAATATCAATCACACATTTATAATGACATTTTGAACATAATCAAACAAACAATTAATTGAGTGAGACCATCTAGGTAACTCACAGATTGCTCTCGAAGCTAATGCCTGGAAGTTTCAGCAACTTCTGGATGTTGACGTTCTAATTGCTCCTCTGTATCAAGCAATATACACATATCACACTTTTACACAATTATAAGTGTTTGTTAATGCACATGTATGTATATGAAATATGCACAATGCATGTTCAATGACAATCCTAGGTATCGCTCTATTATTCTTGTCATGTAATCATTCATATTTCCAAACTCATATAAGTATCATTAATACATATGGTTCATACCTCAATAAAACCATAAAAATTGAAATTCATAACTAATTTCGTCAATTCGGATTTATCCTGAAACATACCTCCAGGTCTACTGTTCATGATCAATCTAACCACAAAAATGAAATAATTTGAAAATACTTTCTTTTAGAAAATTTCTCTCCTATCTCTTAAGTTTCTAAGCACATTTGAAATTCAGCTAATGCATGATCATGCTATCAAGTTATACAACTCATAACTCTCAATTTCAATATAAAAAAATTAGAAACTTTATACCAATGGAAAGCTAAGAGATTAAGTAAAAATTTTGTGAAGACACTTTTTTCTGATTGGTCATACATCAATTTAGTTTATTCAATAACTACAGGATATGATTTCTGCCTCGGGTAGTGTTATAGCCTAAGCCAAGACTCAATTTCAAGTTGGATTTTGAAATTTTTAGAGATAAAATTAAAATTCAATTTCTTTAGACAAAATTTGTATTCCTATGTCTCTAGTTTACTCCAAATCAAGAATCATTTCATTTGGATAACTACAAAACAAGTTATGTCTAAAATACCGAAGCATGTTTAGTGAAAATACTCCAATTATGAAATTCCAGAATTCCTCATCAATTTCGTCCCAAATTCATCAATCACTCTCCTCCAAATGATTTCAAATGGTTCTAATTTTTTGTAGAGAGAAAGAACAATGTGTTTTGAATCTGTTGGTTCAAATCCCATTCAGCTCAACACATTCTTCAACAAATTAAAACCATAATTAACACCAAATATCAAAAACATCACATACTGATGCATCTTCTTCATTTCCTGCAGTTTCCTTTTTCTGCATTTTGTTCATCTTATTCTTTTCTTTTTCTCAATCTAACATTTATAATTTATATATAACCTATTTTTTACTTCCATTTAACTCAAATCATCCACAAACAAAGCCAAAATACCATATTAAAACTCAAACATTAAAACTGAAAAATTCATGCATCTCCTTCACATTTTTCTGCATTTCTTCTTTCATTTTTCTGCATATTTATTTCCTACACATTCTTCATTTTTTTTCTCAAACTTTCATTTTAAATCACTTTCCCATATTAGAACATCATCTCACACCTCTTCCTTAACTCTAAACTCATTTTAAAACATCTCTAAAAGCACTCAAAATAGAACATATTCTCATACTTTCAAAATAATGTGTTGCACCCAATTCTCAATTTTATGTTAAATTTTGATTCTCTTAAGGATGGAATTTAAATTTGATGTCTTCATGAAAAATGTAGCCTTACACCTCTAATTTAATCCAAATCAAAAATCACTTCATTTGGATAACTACAGATCAAGTTATGGGTAAAACACAGAAGCATAATCAGTGAACATGTTACTGCTACATTTTCCAGCACTCATCTTCCAATTTTCCAGATTTTACACCTAACACAACTTGTACAAAGGCCACTTTTCCTACTTCATTACTCATCATTCTTAACTCCATTCCAGCTCAATATCATCCATAAACAAATTATAGTCCATGATTGATCGTGAGCACTAATAACAGAATATACATATATATACACATTCATCATCAACTTCCTACACATATCCAACTTTATTTCCACTTTCATTTCACTTCTAAGTATCACCTTAATTCTTCTCATTTCAAGATACCGTACTACTACCTTTATTTGGCTCTAGATTCATTTTATTTCATTACAAAAACACCTAAAGAGATTCACATTAATTCATTAAGAAAACAGAACAGAAACCACCCATTATGTATTCAATTTTTCTGCACTTTTTCCTACACCCAATACTCAACTTCAAGTCAAAATTCGAAACTCTTAAAGACAAAATTTGAATTTGATGTCTACATAAAAAATGTAGCAATACATATATAATTTAATCCAAATAAAAAACCATTTCATTTGGATATTTACAAAACAAGTTATGGCTTAATTACAGAATCATATATAGTGAAAAATGTTACAGCTAATATATTCCAACCGCTTTAAACACCATTATCATTTTATCTCTAAACTTTCATCCTAGTTCTTCCCTTTTCAAGACACTATACTTGCCTTTTCTTTAACTTCCATACCCAATCCAATCCATTCCTAAAACAACCAATGATCCACCTTTTTATACATGAAAAAACAGAACATGTGAATATCCATTCACAATTCAATTTTTTTCTACATTTCTTTCTACATCCATTAAGAATTCATTCTAACTCTAAATCAACTCTATCTCAATTCATGAATCATTAATCATCATACAGGTAAAAGCAAGACATTAATCTATCCACATTACTCACTCACGTTTTTGCATATACCCATCCTCAATTTATGAACATTTAACCTCGAACTACTATCAAACATGCTTCATTCATCAAAGACATAAAGAGTAATAGGTTACTTACTTGATTTACGCAAGGCTTCTTCAAAAGTCTCCAAGAACCCTAGCTCCTTCAACGTCCATGAAAATAAACGTTCAAAGTGAAATGGGTTGGGTCTTTTAGCAACAAGAAGAAGATAGCTAGATAGTTAAGTGGCTAGCAATGGAAGAAAACAAGGTTCCATTTAATGCTTAGAGAAGAGAGTGCCGTGAGTGAAGAAGAGTGAAAGATGAAGAAAAATGAAAAAGATGGAGAAGTGAAGCATAGTGAATGGTCAAGTGAAAGACCATGAAATGGTCTTTAATTTGGTTAAAAAAAATAGTAAGGGGTGAGTGGTAGTGACACTTGTCACTTTCCTATGGTCCCACTTTTGATCCTTTAATCTACTAGTCCATTTTTCTCCAATTTTCAACCAAAATTTCTCCCAAATTTTCAATGACACTAGTCATTAAATCCTAATGTCATTTATTAAAATTTCTACTTCCATTTATCAATTGTTCCGCCATTTAGCATTTTTCCTAGTCCAAAAATTCTGTTAAATTTCATAATTTTCCTAAATATTTTTACTAAAAGTTTTGAGTCAATAAATATACTCTCCAAATCAATTCTTAACACATATAATTCACAATTCCAAATATAATCACATTTATAGATCAATTATACCCGAAAATGTCAATGAATGCATGTACAATTACTTTCATGTGCAACAATTTAATATTCACGTGTATGTGCATGTTATGCATTAACATAAAATGCATTTTCTAGTTTCTCAATAATCTCTCATATTTATTATTCTAGCCTTAACATAGGTAACAGGATGTTACAAGTCTTAATCTACCTTTCGCTAAGTACCTATTGCATTAAAACATATGCAAATAAGACATACGAAGATTACCTTAAAACATAACACGTTTGTGATAGCATCATACAGATCTAAGAGTGAAACATCTGCCCTTAGGCTTCACTATTTATGCTAACTACTCAACTTAGGCTTCACTATTTATGCTAACTACTTAACATAACTTTCTTCATCCATTAAGCTATACTTATGTGTTTCCTCGAGTTTGATTAGAAGAGATCCTCTCTCTTTCTCTCACTCAATACCTTCCTTCTTTAAAAATGCAATGACCTGCACGAAGTTAACATCATTATACTGGGTCTTAGAACTGGGGCAAAAGTAGCTTACTTCAAACCATTTGAATCTAGTGAAGATGAATTTTTTTTCATCAATTTTAACGTTCATTGACTAGAATATGGCATACCTAATGTCCTAATCCACTAAATTAGGTTGGAAATTTACGTCCACTCATTATGTCACCAGCAGTTAGGGGGTAGTAGTTTCGCAAACATTCCAATTTTATCGTGGTCGTCTCTAACACAAACAAAAACAAATAACACCAAAAATTTGGTAACATAATTCAACACATCTTGCCTACATCTGCGGGGCCCTTACCCAATTTAATACTTTCACCAAAGTATAATAGATTTACCCAAGGCTTTATTGAGCTGACACTACTCAACCCTTGACAATATCTCTCAACCTCACTTCCTGTGAAAGATTTTCATCCGCAGTAACACTACCGACTTGTGTTAACCTCGTCAGAGGAGTTTCTAAACAACTTTTAATTAAAAGATAATTAATAAAAATAACTCAAGTGAGGAATCAACTAAGAATAAAAAATAGAATACATTTAAGACAGAAAAGAAGACAACTTCCCAATCGGTTCAGCTCCTCCAAATAGACCTGGAAATTGTTCACCAATTGGACTGATTCATGGTAACTCCAGAATTAGACTATGGCTGCTCAGTTTACAACTAACAAAATATACATGCAATCCTCAATTAACTTCCGGTCGAAAACCAACACAAAAGAGAGAGAAACTTCGAACCATATGTTACTCCAATAATCTAATATAAAAAAAGAGTCCCAAAGTTCTGCACTCACGTATATCATTCAGCTTCAACAATTCCAATTAAATCATCTGAGACACGACATACACCGTCCACTCAAAAATCAAAAGGCACTTATGTGTCTTTCATGCACAAGTCAAGGAGGACAAGTCTTGATGCGACAAACAATTAAACCATCGTGTATATCCAACCTTAAAAAAAACACAAGTGCACCTTCAGCTCTGTTTTTTCAATATACAATTGACGTACTCTACACAGTTGACATAGGAGCCACCAGATTCACTTCAGCCATCATGGAGACATACATGATACTCACCATAAAGAGCCACACCCCAACACGTAGAACCAATTCACTTAATTCCTATCCTAAAATTCTAATAGTGCTTATATCAATCACCAACGTGATAGTAATAGACTTCAATTTTGTATAGGATTCTTTCACAGCGATAAGTGTAGCAATCACATCTCTTTTAATCCAACTCCAATTAATATCTTATATGTCCAATTAATAAGTAACATGCTAAAACTAAAAAAAGATATATATTATATATCTCTTAACAATCTCCTCCTTTTTGGCATTTTTGTCACAACTCTTAAGCTCCCCCTAATTAACATAATTGGACATATAAATATTGAATCCTCAGTGCTCCTTCTCAGTTTAAGATTCAATAGGCAACACAAGCATAAGTCAAGCATGAACAACAAATCACAGATGATTAAATACACAAAAAGTCATAGAAGATTGAATACAACTTCAGTCAAGTCTTAACTTCTTCCCCTTTGGGACAACATATGCCAAAAACACTAATTCAACCAGTCACTACCATAGCAATTAAGTTATTTGACACATTCCAATCATCGTCATAAAGTAAATCACAAATCAAAATTTCAAATCCTAGAAACAGATTTAGATGAGCAGCATCAAAATGGCCTACCTAACCCTACACATATATTGCTTTATAACTCATAGCAGTCTGATTCAGAATATCACAAGATAAATTGCAATAAAATTCTTTTACCATATTGGAATCATAGTGATGTGGAAACAGTGAGGCTTGCAACAAAAATCTCTTTGCTAATAAAGTGTCCAAACCATGTTGTTGACACTCCTCTAATTTGATTGGATGATCGAGAACAAACCTGATAATGTTGAGAGTTGCTCATTTTGTTCAGCTACAGAAAAGTAGAACTTGAAGGAAATTGCATTATCCACTGTCAGGCGAGTAGAAGAACTATGTTGAGGTGGTTAGATTGTTTTTCGAGCCTGCACATTTGCATATTTCTGAGGACCTATAAGAAGCACAGTAGGTGAAGCAGGTGCTACAGGAGTCTCATGGGAATCTGAAGCAAAGTCTTCAATCATGGATAATATGACCTGGGTAACATCATCATCTAGATTTGGTTTTTTTTTCCCTAGCAAAGGTAGTGTCAAAAATATCAATAGGAAAAGCAAAAGATGAACCAGGCTTGGTGAATCTCCTGTCAGGTGTTAGATTCAATATTAATCAAATAGAATGATATGTAAAGCTGCTATCTTCTTTCCTGACACCAAAGGGAACATTTTCTCTTTGTTTTGCCACATTTTTTGAAAAATAGCAAAATCCTACCCAAAATCAACAAATTGAATCAACCTTGAAGTGAAAAGAAGTAATACTATGAAAAGAAGATCTGATTCGTCAATGGAGGTTCACAAATTTCACATATACACTGAGTTCACGGTAGAGAAAGTTTCATCCCAATGTTATGTGTGCCTTAAGAGCTTGAGAGCCGAAACAGATGAGAAATAGATGGAGTTTCAGTGGTGATGTCCCTTTAAATCCAACACAAATCCAATGTCCATCATTCAATGTAGCTACGAGAGTGATTTGAAGCTTAGGTGTGGACGAATAGAGAGATGTAAAAGGGATTTTGGTGAGTAGAGAAAGACACCTAGGGATTTTTAATCCCTTGGATGAAAAACACTTTTTTTTTACTTTTCTATTCCCTTTTTTTAAGAAAAATAAAAATAATACATAAATAATGTAAAGCACAAAGTGCCAAAGCTCCTAAAAAAAGTTCAAACCTTATTGCATCAAGAGATTTCATAAAGATATCCACCAACTGTTTTTCAGTAGATACATGTGACAAGGTCACTAATTTGTTTCCCACAAACTCTCGTATAAAGTGGTACCTAAGATCAATTTGTTTTGTTCTTGAATGCTAAACTGGATTCTTAAAGATGTTTATAACATTCTTGTTACCACATAATCTAATCAACACATTCTAATCAATCCCATAATCTTCCAACATCAGTTTCATCCAAAGAAGTTTTGAATCACAACTACCTATGGCGATATATTCTGCCTCAGTGGTTGATAATGAAATTGAATTTTGCTTCTTACTATACTAAGAGATCAAATTGTTTTTTAAGAAGAAACAACCTTCTGAAGTGCTTTTTCGATCGTCTAAGTTTCTAGCCCAATCCAGATCACTATATCTAGCTAGATAAGATGTCAAGTCAGATGTATATCACATCCCAAAATTAGTTGTTTCGCTTACATACCTGATAAGCCTCCTGACCGCTGTCAAATGTATTTCTTTTTGGTTGACTTGATACCGAGCACATACAACGACACTGTAATAGATATCTAGCCTAGTTGCAATCAAATATAATAAACTTCTGACCATGCTCCGATATAGACTAACACTAACGCTTTTACTAATCTCATCTTGTTTTAGTTTCGTTGAGACACTCATAGGTGTTCTCGCATGTCTGACATTCTCAAGATTGAACTTCTTCATTAAACTAATGGCATATTTGGTTTGCAATATAAAAATTACATCATTCACTTGTTTAATTTGCAAACCCAAACAGCAATTAAGCTCACCAACCATCCATCCTTCACTTGTTTAACTTGTAAACCCAAAAAGAAATTAAACTTACCTACCATACTCATTTCAAATTCAGATGTCATTAATTCAACAAATTCATTTACTGTCTTTGGATGTGTGGCACCAAACACGATGTCATCAACATAGATATAAGTAATCACAAAATCAAATTTAGACTTTCTAATAAATAGAGTTTTATCAACACTATGTCGTTTATATCCTTACCTGGTGAGATATTGTGTGAGCCTTTCATACCAAGCCCTTGGTGCTTGTTTAAAACCGTAAAGAGCTTTGTTTAGTTTTAAAACATGATCTACATGGGTTAAATCAATAAATCCTTTCAGTTGCTCGACATACAATTATTCCTGTATAAACCCATTAAAAAAAGCACTCTTTACATCCATCTGATAAAGCTTAAACCCCTTCACGCATGCTTTGCCTAATAATAGTCTGATAGACTCAAGTGTGTCACTGGTGCAAAAGTTTCATCAAAGTCTATTCTTTCAACCTGGGAATATCCCTGAGCAACTAACCTTGCTTTATTTCTGGTTACATTATCCTTTTCATCTATTTTATTTCAAAACACTCATTTTGTTCTAATCACATTAGTATCTGATGATCTTAGTACTAATTCCTATACATCATTCTATGCAAATTGAATCAATTCATCTTGCATAGTTGCTATGTAGAACTTATCTTGTAGAACTTCTTTAACATTCTTTGGCTTGAATGAAGATATGTAGCATAAATATCCCACAAGTTCTCGATAATCAACCATTTTTCTTTCCCTTGTTTTTCTTCTTTCACTAACGTCTCTAATGATGTTCTCTACTAGATGATCTCTTCTGATTTAAGAGGGAGAATCTCAGTTCAAATCAGCTTCTCTCGAGTTTTGAACATCTAAAGGAATAATTTCTACATCCAATGTTTTGGTTGATTCATCATCTGAAGTAATTGACAGTTCTTCAATTTGCGCAATTACTTCTTTAGCAGCAACTAACTGTAAATCTGGGCAATTTTTCAATCTTGTCTCATTTCTTGTTTAAGTTAGTTCAAAGGGTCGGTTATGTAGATTTTCTTTTATCACTTGACCATTCAACAAAGTTACATCATCTATCACAACATTTATGGACTCTAGCACTTTCTTGGTTCTTTTGTTATATATTCGGGAAGCTTTACTATGAGTTAAATAACTAATGAAGCTTCCTTCATCACTTTTACATTTGAATTTTCTGAGTTGTTCCTGATCTCTAAGAATGTAGCATTTATTGCCAAAAACATAAAAGTAACTCACTTCTGGTTTCTTTCCCTTCCAGAGTTCATATGATGTCTTATTCAAGATGCTTCGAAGATAAACCCTGTTACATATGTAGCATGCTGTATTAACTACTTCAGCCCAAAATTGCATAGACAATTTCCTTCCATTCAATATAAATATGGCCATTTCTTGAAATTTTCTATTTTTCCTTTTGGCAACTCCATTTTGTTGTGGAGTTTTAGGTGCTAAAAATTCTTCTATGATGCCATAATAATCACAAAAGTCATTAAAGCTTGTATTCTTAAATTTACTTCCGTGATCCTATTGAATTCTCAATATAGTCATATTTTTCATATTCATGACCTGCACACATAGGCTTCTAAAAGCATTAAAAGCATATGATTTTTCTTTTAAAAATGATACCCAAGTATATCTTGAATAATCATCACCACAAGTTTAAAAATATCTCATTGCATCGATGCTATCATGTTGTATTGGACCAACCAAATCCATGTGAATTAATTCAAGTATGCGTGATGACATAATATGTCTGACCATTTTGTGTGGCACTCTTAACTGTTTACCCATTTGGCATATACGACAAATTGATTTCTCTTCTTTGTTCATTGTGGCTAGACCCTTCATAGCTTCCAATTTCATCAACTTGCTAATGAGATCAAAATTTACGTGTCCAAGCTTTTGATGTCATAAATCAATGTTATTTTCATGTGTGGCTGATTTACAAGTGGTCATGACTTGCAACATGTAGTAACTATCGGTTGACTGCTTGTCACTCGTAAGACATTCTCCTTGTTTAGTTAGCACCCTGAATTCATCACTTATAAATTTAACTAAAACCATTATCATAAAGTTGGGTTATACTCACCAAATTGGCTTTTAGTCCATCAACACAGAGCACATTCTTGAGGGGAGGCAATCCATCCATGGATAATGTTCCTCTACCAATCACCGAAACCTTCTTTCCATCTCCGAAGGTCACATAACCATCTATACAACTCTGATAATCAGTTAAGTAATTTTTTCCTTTGTCATCTAGCGTGAACATCCACTTTCAAAATACCAACCATTTTGCAAAGTTTCCTTCATCGATTTAAGAACCCCGAGAGCTTACAATTCAATCTTTTTCACCCAAGTAGATTTCGATACTGAGAGCTGATGTTGAAATTTTTATGAGTGATATAGAATTCTTCGGCTTTG
Source organism: Erythroxylum rotundifolium (assembly GCA_027563915.1). Classification (NCBI taxonomy): domain Eukaryota; kingdom Viridiplantae; phylum Streptophyta; class Magnoliopsida; order Malpighiales; family Erythroxylaceae; genus Erythroxylum; species Erythroxylum rotundifolium. The sequence goes on along the minus strand of JAOSBO010194421.1, from coordinate 4,340 downwards.
GCTTCTTTGAAATAGCAGCTACAGTAACTGGTAACATCTTGACCTTATATGCCTAATAACTCCGCAAAACTGACATGTAGGTACAAATCTTCGATTCTTTCTTGATGTTTCTTCTTCTCAGACAGATCTGGACATATCATTTTTCTCCTCATTCTCCTTAGAGCACTTACCCTTGTAGCTAATGCCTTGAAGTTCCCCTTTAACCTTAATGATTTCTATTAACTTTTCTAGTTTTTTGTGCCTCCATTCAACATTGTAAAACCCTTTTCGGTACTTACTAATCTCATTCTAGCTTTACCAAGCTCATCTATTGCTAACATCAATTTCTTTTCTAACACTTGGATGGTTTTCTTCATGGAGAGATTCTCTTGCTTCAATCTTTCATTATTTCTACATGTTTTCACCTATTTTTCATACATAGCAATATTCTCCTTTTTATCATCTAAGGTACTTTCATCACTATCATAATATGATATTAGGTCTTAAGTTGAGTTTTTTGAATTTTTATTAAAATTTTCCTATTTACCTCTTTTTCGTCTTCAGTTACTTCCTTCTCAGTTACTGTTAAGTAGGTAACTGGACTTTTGCTATATAAAGCAACTAACGCAGCACCGTTAGTGATTTCTTCTTCACTATCATATTCATTCTTAGATTCATTCTCACTCCAAGTGCTAGTAAAGGATTTTCCTTTTCTCTTCTTCAAAGTATTAACACATTCGACTTGAACGTGCCCAAAGCCTTGACACTTATGACATTGGATTCTCTTTACCTTGCTTTAACTCTTTTTAGTTTTGGCTTGTTGTTTTAAGTTATTATTCGATAAACTCCCACTATGTTGTCTAAACTCGAGTCTGTCCTTTTTCATTCTTTTCAACTATTTACCAAAATTTTGTGTGAGTAGTACTAAATCTTCATTCTCATCATATTCATCTTCCGCATCATTTACATCTTTTCCAGTTTCAACCTGTAGTGCCAATCATCTGCTTTTTTCTTACTTATCCCTTAAAAGATTCATTTTGAAATTTGTAAGAATTTCAATTACCTTCTCCAATGAAAAATCATTAATGTCGTGGGCCTCTTTGGAATAAATCTCAGAGGTAGTGATCTCAATGTCTTCTTGACTAGTTTTAAATTGGAACATTTCTTCTCGAGTTGATGTGCCTGATTCATTATATCTCGCAATCTTTCATGAAAGTCCCCAATAGTCTCATTTTCATCGATCTTCAGTCCTTCAAACCTCACAGCTAACATCTATAGTTTTGACGCTATCACATATTTGGACTCTTCATGAATAGTCTACAAAGCATCCCACACTTCTTTAGCCAATTCACAAGCTGATATCATTGAGAAGCATCCTTCATCAACCACACTAAAAGTTGCATTCATTGCTTGTGAGTTTCCAAGTGCACTTTCTTCTTCGGCTCTTATCCATTCAAATGGATCCTTTTGAACTGCCTCTCCTTTATCATTAGTAATCATCAGATGCGTCCACCTATGTATTATTGAATGCTAAGCTTTTGTACCCTAAGCTTGGATGAAGACTCTCATCCGTGATTTCCATGCAAGATAGTTAGATCCATCCAACAATGGTGGTCTGGTGAGCGATGAACGCTCTCTTATAGCCATGCTTGTGAAACGAGGATTTGCACCAACTTCCTACCAAGTTCTAAATCGATGACCTTGCTTTGATACCAATTTAAAAACTGTATGGGGTAGTAGTTTTGCAAACTTTTCAGTTTTATCGTGGTCGTATCTAGCACAAACAAAAACAAATAACATTAAAAATTTGGTAACGCAGTTCAGCATACCTTGCCTATGTTTACGGGGCCCTCACCCAGTATAATACTTTCACCGAAGTACAATAGATCATTTATCCAAGGCTTTGCTAAGCCGACACCACTCGACCCTTGATATTATCTCTTAATCTCACTTCCCCCCAGTAATATGACTGACTTGTGTTAACCTTATCAGAGAATTTTTTCTAAACAAATTTTAATTAAAAGATAATTAATAAAAAATAACTTAAGTGATGAATCAACTAAGAATAAAAAACATAATACACTTGAGACAGAAAAGAAGACAACTTCCGAATCGGTTCAGCTCCTCCAAAAAAGGATCTAGAAATTGTTCACCAGTTGGACTGATTCACAACAACTCCAAAATCAGACTATAACTGCTCAATTTACAACTACCATAACATACACACAGTCCTCAATTAACTTCCAACCGAAAACCAACATATAAAGAGAGAGAAACTCCCAACCATGTGCTACTTCAACAATCCAATATCAAAAACAAGATTCCTAAGGTTCTTCCCTCACGTAAATCATCCAGCTTTAACAATTCCAATTAAATCATGTGGAACACGACATACACCGTCCACTTAAAAATCAAAAGGCACTCATGTACCTTTCATGTATAAGCTAAGGAGGACAAGTCTTGATTCAACAATCAATTAAACCACCATGTATATCCAACCAAAAAAAAAAAAAGAAACGTACCTTTAGCAGTGTTTTTCCAAAAGATAATTGACACACTCTATACAGTTGACACATCACCCACCAGATTCACTTCAGCCATCATGGAGACATACACAATACTCACCATAAAGAGCCATATTCCTAACACGAAAACCAATTCACTTAATTCCTATCCCAAAAATCTAGTAGTGGACATATTAATCACCAATGTGATAATAATAGACTTCAATTTTGTTTAGGATTCTTTTACAGCTATAAGTGTAGCAACCACATCTCTTTGAATCCAAGTCCAATTAATATCTTATATGTTCAATTAATAAATAAGATGTCAAAATTTAAAAAAGATATACATTATATTTCTCTTAACATAGACAACTACCCAGTAATTTCCTTTTCTGATTTTTATAAACCTATCATCATCTAGGCCCACGATAGAAATTCCTAGTAGAAATCTTTTCTACTTTTCTCAGAGTTAGAAGATATAAGAAGAGAAAAAGTCACAATACAGTCAGCAAAACTAAATGCCTGGCCTGTAAAAACAGAGGAAGCAAAGAATGGAAACAAAGCATTCAAAAACAAATGAAGCAGATCCCATACCGATTTTTTGAGTTTGCATTTCCCATAATTATGTTTTCCATGTCCTGTTATTGCTCTCAAGGTTTGAATTGTTGGAGTAGATCATATAGTCATTGGATAGTGTCAACAAGAAACATATTATGGTGTTGAAAATTTTTGGGAATAAACAAAAATTGAACTTTTATTGCTAGCTTTTAGATACAATTTTCTACTTAACTGTACATTGAACTAAAAATAAAGTGCCTATATATAGGCTTACATAGAAACTAAAAATACAAAAAATTAGGGCACTATCAACCCACTAAATTACTACATAAATATTATATCCCAACTAACTTATACTACTTTAACCACAACTTAATTAATTAACATATTATTATTTTATTTTTTTGAATCAATTTCCAACATGCTTCCTTGATTCAAAATCTCATACTTGTAATTGTCTTGTTGGAGCACCTTGATTGAGCCCAAGTTTATTATATAAATTGACAACATTTTCATGATCTTTACTACACTTCTTGGCTCCTGTTTCTAGATTTTATGCTTAATTTGATTCTTGAATGTCTACCTTTATTTTATGTAGTTTGAGAGTAAAATTTTTCAGAAATTATTATTAATTGCACTAATTAATTTTCTGAGAACAATTGATACTGCAAAGTACCATTTGTTCATTGTAGGAGACTCAAGGAGAAGAGACTCAAGAAGAAGATGTAGAGTCAAAGAAATAGCTGAATTCAAGTCAACAAGTGAATAGGTGCAACAAGAAGTTTGCCACGGCGAAGAATGAAGAGTTCCAAGCAAAACGTTTAGGAAAAGTTAGCTGCGGCGAAGATTTATTCTTTCGCCGCAGTGAAAAAGGCCAACAATGCAGTAAAACTTTCGGGAAAAGTTCGCCACAGCGAACTTATCTGTTGCTGCGATGAACCTTCAAATACCCGAACTATTTTTGGAAAATTACCCACTGTGTAACCCGATCCGTAACCCATTTTCTTGAAACACCCACCATTTTAGGTTAAAGGAGAGCCGGCATAGTATCAAATGAAAAACACTCTCTCACTCTCTCAAAACCTTTGGACACTACAATCATCCGCTCCTCTCCACTTCACCATCAACTCCTCCATCGATTGCTACCATGGATGCTTCCAGTGAGTTCTCGGTTGTGATTCCTCCTAGAGTAATGCTTGGCTAGGCACCTCTTTCCTCTTAAAAATGTAGCAATGGCTAGAGTTCAATGGGCTTCAAAGGGGAGTAGTTCATTCCATGTTCAGCTACATTATTATGAAC
>JAOSBO010194412.1:0-19788 GCA_027563915.1 Erythroxylum rotundifolium | reverse complement strand
TAGGCTGCGCAAATTCTATCTTTGCTGCAGGGAAAGTTTGATTTCGCCACCGCGGAGATGTCCCAAAAGGAAAAACAAAAGACTTTGGGATACGTCTTCGCGGCGATGCAAAACACACGCTGCAGCAAAAATAACCCGAGAGAAAATGGAGTGAAATAGTTGTGCGCTGCTACGGTGAAAATTTTCAGAAAGAAAGAGACCAAATGGAGACTTTTGCCACGGAGAAACCACAATTTTTTCCGCAGCAAAAGTAACCCAAACTCAAAGAGCAACAGACATAAAATTTTTCACACAGAATTGAAAAACATGCTAAACAAACACAAATCATAGGCTGGATACTTAGAAAAAACTTTGCAACGTATTGAATAAGCTCAAGAATGAAATTGCAACACGATCAACAATATGAAACTTCTCTAAACTTGAAGATAAATCATGCTTCAGAATGATCAATCACAGCAAAATAAAGGCAATAGATAGAACTAAAAGGGGTTAAAAATTGGGCTACCTTTCCTACTAGGTTAGTTTCTCCCCGACACTTACTCAAAAAACTAATGTACCAAACATGTCTTGAACAATCATAAGGCAAAAGTAAGTAAACAAGTGAAGGAAAGAAACAACCTAGGATTTATGGAGGTTTTTGGTTCTCATGATAGAGCTTCAAGGGGTGTCCGTTCACCTTACGCTCAGCGCCGGTCTCTTCATGTAGAAGCGCTACCATGCCAAATTCGTGCACTTTGCTGACTATATATGACCATCCCAACGAGTATTAAATTTCTCTTACTTGAAAGTGAAACGAGCCTTAAACAGTAACACTTTATCTCCCTCTTTGAAGTCCTTCCTTGAGATGCCTTTATCATGCAAAAACTTGGTCTTCTCCTTGTAAAGTCTAAAATTCTCATACGCCGCTAGCCTCTACTTTTCTAATTTTTGCAACTGCAACTTTCTCTCCATCCTAGAGGATTCTAAGTCCATATTGTACTGCTTGACTACCCAATAAGCTTTATGTTCCAACACCACTAGCAAATGGAAAGTCTTTCCATATATGAAGCGGTATGGAGACATCCTGATTTGTGACTTGTAGGCTGTCCGATAAGCCCATAATGCTTCTTCTAAATGTAAACTCCAATCTTTCTTGGATGGTTTTACAATCTTCTTCAAAGTATGCTTCACCTCTCGATTAGATATCTCAACCTAACCATTGGTTTGGGGGTGATATGCGGTGGAGACTTTATGAGTGACTCCAAATTTTGAAAACAGAATGTCAACTACCCTATTAGAGAAATGTGTACCCTTATCACTCACCATGACCCTTGGAATCCCAAACCTATAGAAAATGTTAGACTTAAGAAATTTGGACACTGTTTGGGCATCATCTTTCCTAGTAGGCACAGCCTCTATCCATTTTAACACATAATCTATAGCTAGAAGGATATATACAAAACCAAAGGATAGAGGGAAAGGACTTATGAAATCAATTCCCCAAACATCAAAGATTCCACAAAAAAATAAAGGTTCCTGAGGCATTTCATGTCTTTTTCCTAACCCCCTAAAACACTATCATTTGTCACAAGACTGTAAAAATGTAAAAGAAACTTTAAAAATGATTGGCTAGTAAAAACCAGAGTCTAAAATTTTTCTAGATGTAATGCCCATCTTATCTATCTTAGCTTAGATTGTGGTTTCTTAAGAAGGTATTGCACAATTGCATGATCAGTGAACACAGTGACATGAAAATTTAACAAATAAGGCCTAAACTTTTCTAAAGCAAAAACTACTGTAAACAACTCTATTTCTGTTGTTGTTTAGTTGATTTGAGTTGTATCTATTGTTTTTTAGGCATAGGCAATTTCTCTTAACATTTTCTCCTCCCTTTGGCCCAATATAGCTCCTACAGCACAATTAGAAGCATCACATGAAAGCCCAAAAGGTAAGTTCCAATCAGGGGCAACAAGAATAGGGGAGAAATAAGTTGAGACTTTAACTCATCAAAAGCATTCATACAAGAATCATCAAAGTCAAATTTAACATCTTTCGTAAAAGCTTTGAAAGAGGTAATGCAATCTTGCTAAAATCTTTAATAAAATGCCTATAGAATCCTGCATGACCTAAAAATGATCTTACCTCGATAAGGCAATGACGATATAACCTGGATAAGGCAACGACAATATTACCTCGATCTACACTTTATTAACTTCAATGCCCTTGCTAGAATTCAAATGACCGAGCTCTATCACTTACCATGAAATGACATTTTCCAAAATTCAGAATCAAATTCTTTTCAATACATCATTTCAAAACTTTTTCAAGAGTAGCAAGGCAATTATCAAAAGAAACACCATATATAGTGAAATCATCCATAAAGACTTCCATTTATTCTTCTAAAAATTTATAGGAAATAGCCATCATACAACGCTGGAAAGTCCCTGGGGCATTGTATAATCAAAAAGGCATCCTTTGATAAGCGAAGGTACCAAAAGGACACGTAAAAGTGGTTTTATCTTGGTCTTTTGGTGCAATAGGTACTTGAAAGAACCCAGAGAAACCATCAAAAAAATAGTAGTGGGATTTGCCTTCAAGTTGCTCTAGCATTTAGTTAGTAAAGGGAAGGAGAAAATGATCTTTATGTGTGGCATCATTTAATCTCCTATAGTCTATGCACTCACGCTCAGAATTTTGCACTCTTATAGGAATAAGCTCATCCCTATCATTTTTAACCACAGTGATCCCACTCTTTTTAGGTACTACATGGATTGGACTAACCCACTCACTATCAGATATGGGATAAATGATACCAGAACTCAAAAGTTTGGTTATTTCTTTCTTAACCACATTTAAGATAAAGTGGATTCAATCTCCTTTTGGGTTGTCTAACTGGTTTGGAACCCTCAGTCAGTAGAATCCTATGTGTGCAAATAGCTGGACTAATCCTAGGTATGTCTGCTAAAGTCCACCCTATAGCCCTCTGATGCTTTCTCAAAACCTTAAGGAGTCTATCTTCCTCACTGCTAGACAGGGAATTGGCAATTATAATAGGTAATCGCTCATTTGACTCAAGGAAAGCATACTTTAAAGTAGGGGGTAGGGGTTTCAATTTAATTGCAGGTGGTTACAACAGAAGGTATTAATTCATGAAGTTCAAGAAAGAACAATTTTCTTCCTTGATTTTCAACCAATGGTCAGCGAGGTTCCATGCTGTCACCTTTTGTCTGAGATTCTTGTTACAATGAAATGACTTCATCAATTTCCATGTCGAGGTGACCCTCCGTGATGCCAGAATCAATTGAAACATTAACAGATAACCTTTCCTAAAGGGGGTCATCACTGATAGTAGAATCAAGTAAGCACAATTCAAAATCAAAGGAACCCTATTGTAATTCTAATGCAGAGTAAGCATCATCAACAACAATATTAATCATGTCAACACCCAAAAGTGAGTAATCTTCATATGGATGTTTCATTACTTCATACACGTTATAACAAAATTTTTGATCACCTACTTCTATTGTGATGGTTTCTTCTTTCATACTAATCATGGTATTAGCAGTTTTTAAGAAAGGTCTACCAAGAATCAATATGATGCCATATGCAAGTTCAGAAGACATGTTAAGCACATAAAAATCAATAGGAAAAACCAAACCTTTAACCTGGACCAAAATATCTTCTATACTCAAGATACATAATAGATTGATCAACCAATTGGAGTACTACCATGGTAGACTTAAGAGTTTTGACTCCCAATAAAGTGTAGACTAACATAGGCATTACATTAATAGCTTCCCCTAGATCTAACAAAGCTACCCTTATAGTTACCTTACCTAAGGTCCAAGGGATGGTAAAAGATCCAAGGCCTTGGCATTTCACAGGAGGTTGAGGCTTAAAAAGAGTAGACACATTTAAGCTTACTTAAACTCTCTCATTTGGCCTAAACTTCCTTTTATGTGCACACAGGTCTTTAAGGTATTTAGCATAAGTTGAAACCCGTTTCACAAGATCAAGCAAAGGAATATTGACTTCCACTCTACAAAACAAATCAATAATATCCTTTTCATGTTTAGTGTTGGTCATTCTTTTAATCAACAAATTAGAATTAGGAAAAGGAAGGTCTTTGAGATTTACCTCCTTACCATTGGCTTTATTGGCTCTATGCTTGTTTGACTCATCTTGCTCCCTTGCTGTGACTTGCTCATTATTGCTCTCAAGATTTGTCCCTTTGTTATTCAAAATTGTGGGCTTCTTTCCAGCCAATAGGGCTTTCTCTTTAGCGCTTTTAGAATTCTTCATCTTTTCTAGCGTGGAAGACAACTCATCATATTCAATCTATTCCTCAATCCTCATCTGATTCCCAGAATTTCACTTCCTTCCCACTTTGAAGAGAGATGGCATTCAAACCCTTAGGATTTACAACAGTGTTTGAGCGAATAGTGCCATTGCTCTTAGCTTGTTGCTCACTTATATTATTGGATAATTGAGTGAGATAGGAGTCGATATTTTTCATCTTTATCTCCCATTGCTCCATTCTTTTCTCTAAAGCATTGAATCTAGCAACATTCTTGGATGAGTATTGTTGGATTAAAGAGGCTAAAGAATTGAACTGGTTGTCATTAGAAGTCCTCTCGTCTTTGATCAATGCCATCATATTGTGCAAGAGTTGATTGGTGTCTTCCTTTTGTGAAACAACCAAAGCTTTCTATTGGTTTGGGAACTAGTTAGTAGATGGACCAGCCCCTCCACCTCTCTAGAATCTGTTTGAAGGTCCACTCTCATTATGTCTCCAACTAAATCGAGGGGTTGCTTTCCATCCCTCGCTATATGTATTCCTACTTCTGATTTGGCCTACCCTAATAAACAACAAATACCTCTTCATATCGATTGGAGTATACATTGGCAATATGCATCATGGACCCATAAGTTTCGCAGCTAGGTGCAGTAAGGTCCATAGGGGTTTGTGGACAATGCACACTCATATTTTCAACTCTGCAGTAATGAGGGCCAGTTAAGTAGTCATTTTGTTTTCCAAAGAGTCTACCTTACACTCAAGACTTTCCATTTTTTATAGAGTTTATTGTTGAAGCTCATAACTCATGTATACCTCTAGTGTCTCTTGCACTGTACTGTTGGTGATTTAGAGCCATCTTCTTAATCAGATCTTAAGCTTCTTCAGCAGTGAGGTCTATCAGTGAACCTCCTAAGGCTGCATCTAACATACCCTTATCTTGACCTTTCAGCCCATCATAAAAATATTGCACCAACTGCTCATCTGGTATTTGATGGTGACGACATCGTGACAATAGATCTTGAAAATGGTTCCAATAATCATAGAGAGACTCATCAAAGTCTTGTCGAGCTTAGTAGATTTCCTTTCTTATTGATGAAGTTCTGGAAGTAGGAAAGTACTTCTCCAGGAATGCCTTCCTCAAGTTTCCCTAGCTGTGATATGCGTTTGCCACATGTCTCGGAAGACTCATGTACCACTCCCTTGCTTTACCGTCCAATGATAAATGAAAAACTTTCTACAATATTTGATCTAGTGAAGCCCTATAGGTTTCATGCTCTGGCAAATCATAGACAGTGATTGTAGGTGAATGTATGGATCTTCTCCTTTCAAACCATGAAATTTAGGAAGAGAGTTAATTACCAATCCTTTTATCTCAAAATTCACATCAAAACTAGGGTAAGCAATAGTAAAAGGATCATAATTAACATCAAATGTTGTGGCTTACCTAATGGGCCTCCTTCTAAGATTTCCATTATTCTCACAAATTCTCTCTTGCTATCCATTACCTCCATTATCACCGTTCCTAGGCTGATTGGCATCAAGGTTTTGGTTTTGCAGATTAACTAGGTTTTCAGCCATTGTCTCTTTTTCTAATGATTCACTCTAAATGCTTAACAAGTTAGACTCTCCTACTTTGCTTGTCCCTTCTACTCTATTTTCCTTCCTAACTTTTCTTATGCTTTTCTCAATTTCAGGGTCTAAAGGTAGGAGTGTGCTTTTCCAGGGCATGGAAAGGAAAAATTCAAAAGAAAATAAAAGTGAGCAAAATTGGTTTGCAAGTTCACAAAGTTAGGTAAAAAGATGAGATGTGATAGATGTAAATGTGTGTGGTATGAAAGTATAAATGCACAAGTAAAGAACACTTCAGAGCTATATAGAAGAGTTGGTTGCGGCGAAGTTGGTAGTTCTTCATGGCCGACTTCGTCATGACGTAAATTTCCTAAAAGGGATCCACATAAGATACTACAAGTTGGTTGCAACGAAACAAAAAGTTGTCCATGACGAACTTACACCGATGCAACAAATAGACTCTAAACTATGCAGAAGTAAAATGCTAAGTATGGAAATTGAAAAGAAATCAGTATCTATGTTGTGTTTGCAAAAATTCAGATGCTAAACAAAATGAAAACCTATTCTATTAATAGGTGTGAAACTAAACTATCTAGAATTCAATCTGAAGACTCTAAACTATCCTCAACAGCAAATATGACAGAAGTTGACCTAGAGAAACAATTGCTTCGTTCCCTGGCAATGACGCCATTTGATTAAACCTTTGTTACGTTAAGCTCTTCAAGGTTGAATTAAAGAATTCCAGGAATTGCACTATAAGGTGCAACCTCACTTAACCGAAACCTGAACAATTGAATCTAAATTAACCTATATGTCATGCTATGCAAACTAATTTAGAGAAAAAGGGTGGTTTTTGATTTTCGAACTAATTGGTACGACTAAGTCAAATGTAAAAACAAATGTTTTTAGATTTTAGGGAGATATAAAACTGAAGGATGAAAAACACAAAGATTATATAATGATAAAGTTCTATTGAAAGTGAGTGTTGACCATCATTATTCGAAATGGTTAAAGAGATAGTAGAAATCACTAAGCTTAAAAAATGTGAACCTTGAAAGGCTTTTCAAGTCCAAGATCTTAATCAATGAAACTCCATTTCTTAAAATCCCATTAAGAACTCTTAGTGTGTGTAGTAGGATTAGCCAATGCAATCGATCAAATGTAATCTGAAATCATCTCAACATCAAACACAACCGTGCAAGATAATATAGAGTCAAAAAGATTTCAAATAGACATATATGAAACTTCATACATTTAAGCTCAAAGTTCCATATAAACCAATCCACCCAACATATAATGAATATCCAACACTTGATTAAAACTATAATCAAATAGATCATCTACAAATCATAAATCCTAGACCTAGGATATATAAACTCATAACTGAACTATGGATTAATCTACTCCCCTTTTTCAGCCCATTGAACTCCATCCACTTCTGCACCTTGAAGAGGGGAAGAGATGCCTAGCCGCTCCTAAAACTCAGAAACTTCACAACTCGGAATGCATCTGAATCACCCATGATGGAGGTTTAACAGTGAAAGAAAATATGAAAGGAGTACGGATGTTTTTGCAGAGAAATGATGAAGGAGAGAGTGTAGAATAGGTTCTGCTGCCTGATGCCTCTTACTTATCCTGAAATAAGGTTTTTTAATGATATTTGGGTCGGGTTATAAGCATGGGTGAATGGATTTTCCAAAAATGACTTGGGTTTCAAGTTGCTATTTCGAAGGTTTTCGCCATGGTCAAATTTTCCCGAAGGGTCTGAGTTATTGATTTGAATTTTCGCCATGGCGAGGTGATGGGTTCACCATAGCCAAATTTTCCCGAAAGCAGTTTGGCTGTTGATTCACATCTTTCACCGCAACGAAGTAAGGAGTTTCCTGCAACTACCTTGTCCCAAAGGCTTTTCTTCCATGATTCAATGGCTCAACAATTTCTTGGTTTGCACTCTTTGCTCTACTTCTTGCGTTTCCTACAAAGAGAAACAAGAGTTTGGAATATCAATTGTCCTATAAATCAAGTAATTGTAATTACAAATTAATTATGACAAATTTACCCTCAAACTATGTTAATTGAAAACAAGCACACTTGAAATAAATTACGCACAATATTCAATGAAAAGAGTTGAAAAGTACAACAAAAATTATAAAAATACCACCGAGTAATATAGAAAACTTGGGTTCAATCAACTAGATTTTGCAATGGAATGTACATATTAGATACATATAATCTAATTTTAAATATCAATGACAATAAAAGACAAAAAAGATATAACCTAAAATTATCTTACTTATGATATTGTCAACTTGGCCATATAAGTGAGAAATGCATGATTAACCTACACTAGAATGGTAGCCTAGGGTCATTTGATTATGAATCATATGACACATGTGAATCTTGTTTATTAGGCAAGATGACTAAGTTACCTTTTAAAGGAAAGGGTGAACGAATGAATGGGTTGTTAGACCTAATACATTCAGATGTATGTGGTCTGATGTCCATTCATGCGAGAGGTCGTTTTGTATACTTCATTACTTTTGTTGATGATTATTCATGATATGGGTATGTGTATCTAATGAGATACAAGCCTAAGGCATTTGAAATGTTCAAACAATTTAAACATGAAGTAGAGAAACAACTCGGTAGAAGTATTAAGGCACTTCGATTAGATCGAGGTGGTGAATACTTAAATGAGTAATTTGTAACTTATCTCAAAGATAATGGGATAATATCCCAGCAGACTCTACCTTACACACCATAACACAATGGTGTGGCTGAAAGGAGAAATATAACTTTATTAGACATGGTAAGGTCAATGATTGGCTTAGCGGATCTACCAAAATCCTTTTGGGGTTATACACTCAAGATTGTTGTTTATGTTACAAACAAAATCCCTTCAAAGGTAGTTGAAGTTACTCCATATAAGAGGTGGACTAACAAAAGGTCTTTTCTTTCATTTATGAATGTTTGGGGTTGTTTGGTTTATCTGAAGCGAATTCAATCAAACAAGCTAGAAGCAAAATCTAATAATTGTTTGTTTATAGGATATCCTAAGGAAACAATTGGATATCAGTTCTATAATGCTTTAGAGAAAAAGGTATTTGTTTTAAAGAATGCTATCTTTTTAGAGAAAGAGTTTCTTCTAAGAGAAGATAGTGGGAGCAAAGTTGAACTTGATGAAGTTCATGATGGCCAAACAGATGCAAATCGATTGCCTGAACCTGAAATTATTGTTCATGGAGATGAGACAATAGTTGAACCTTTTGACACACAAAATGTTTGCAAATCAAGTAGGATTTATAATGTCCAAGAGAGATAGATTTCTCTTAAGTGAATGCAATAAGGTATTGCTCATAGTGGACGATGAGCCTACAACCTATGAATAGGCTCTAAAGAGTTCAGAATTTGAAAAATAGCTTCAAGCCATGAAATTTAAAATGGATTCCATGTATGAAAACCAAGTATGGACTTTGGTTGACCCACTCAAAGGGTTAAAACCCATAGGGTGCAAGTGAATTTTCAAGAAGAAAATTGACATAGAAGGTAATGTGATTACCTATAAAGTCAGGTTAGTCACTAAAGGTTATCATCAAAGACAAGGAGTTGACTATGACTAGAAATTTAGCCCCATAGCTATGCTTAATTCTATAAGAATACTGCTAGCCATCGTTGCTCATTTGATTATGAAATATGGCAAATGGATGTGAAGATGACTTTCCTGAATGGAGACCTAAATGAGTATGTATATTGATACAACCTGAGGGCGTCATATCCAGAGATGGCAGAAAGGTATGTAAGCTTCAAAAATCCATTTATAGACTAAAGCAAGCATCTAGGAGTTGAAATATCCAATTTGATGAGACAATCAAAGAGTTTGGTTTCTCATAAAATCTTGATGAACCTTATATGTACAAGAAGGTTAATGGGAGTGATATCATATTCCTTGTGTTATATGTGGATGACATATTATCAATAGGAAATGACGTCTCTAGTTTGCAATCAGTAAAAGTTTGGTTATCCAAAAATTTTTCCATGAAAGACCTTGGAGAAGTAACTTATATATTAGGAATAAAGATCTATAGAGATAGATCAAGGAAGTGGCTAGGTATTTCATAATCAACATACATAGATGAAGTGATAAATAGGTTTAGCATGAAGCAGTCCAAGAGAAGGTTTCTTCTCATGACTCATAGGATAAAACTCTCAAAATCTATATGTCCTAAGACACAAGATAAGAGGAATCACATGAGTATGATCCTGTATGCTTCGACAGTAGGATTAATCATGTATGCTTGTTATGTACAAGACCCGATATATCATATGCTGTAAGTGTTATGAGCAAATATCAATTAGATCATGGTAAGGGTCACTAGGTAGTTGTCAAGATATCCTAAAGTACTTGAGAAGGACTAAGGATGTATTCTTGATATATTGAAATGGAGATCTAATAGTGAGCAAGCATACGGATGCCAGTTTTCAATCTGCATAGGATGACTCCAAATTCCAATCAGGTTATGTTTTCACACTGAATGGTAGAGTAGTCAGTTAGAAGAGTTCCAAACAAGAGATGATTGTAGATTCGACGACTGAGTCAGAGTACATTGCAACTGCAAATGCGAAAAAAAGAGCTATTTGGATCAAGAAGTTCCTAATTGAACTTGGTATGGTTCCTAGCATAATAGACCCAATATTGTTGTACTGTGACAATAATGGGGCTATTGCTTAAGCCAAGGAACCAAGGTCTCATCAAATGTCCAGGCACGTACTCAGGAGATATCAACTGATCATGGAGATCATTGACAGAGGTGATGTGAAGATTAAGAGAGTGCCCACAAATTAGAACATCGTTGATTCTTTGACTAAGCCACTTCCTTAAGTGAAATTTGATTTTTGCGTACTTGCCTATGGTATTAGATACAAAGGTGATTGACTTTAGTATAAGTGTGAGGTTGTTTGAGTAGTGCTCTAAAGGGAATCACCTTTGCCACTTTTGTATAAACTTTATTTTGTTTAACAAAGTGAAAGGCTTTTTTTTAAATTTGGTATTCGTTTATATATGAATTGATTTTGATCTTAATGAGTTAATGAAGTCTATGATACAAAACATAGTATGAAGGAAATCCTGATGAGAACATGATAATGATATTCCTATCATGTGCATTTATGTTAGTATCTAAATAATCCATAGTCATATGATTGATAAGATAGGACATTATTAATCCAGACAGACCACCTAATGTTATATTCCTTGATTTGATCAAGTAGTAGATCTTACAAACAACAAATATTGGATGTTTATAGTTAACATATGGATGCTTACTAAAGGTAGTAAGTACATCGAATGACCTACTGTGAGATTATCATATGGATGATCTATTGAATGTCAATGACTAATCTCATCATAGCAATGGTACAAATATCCTTAGACTTGAGGTACTCAAGGATATCTTGGATACCAATCTTGTTCTTTGACATCATTCCTTGTTTCCTTAAGACGAAGCCACTCTTAGGGTGAAGATTGGGTACAACTATTAGTATTTAAAGATAATTGGGTAGCTAATAAAGGATTCACCACTCTTGCATGAAGGGGATGATACCCATGACCTTTTTTTAGGGTCATTACTTGAGAATCTCTAGCTAGAGTAGTTATGTGTCATGAAGAACGTCTTCAATGACAAATAGAGTAATGAGATCTTAGGACAAGAACTAACATCACTTGGACTAGATGTGACATAGTCAGTGTATTGGGAGTTGACACAAAGCCCATTCTCCAAACCAAGTAGGGATCAATATGGTGAAAGGATGGGGTAATTGTCTATGGAAGGGTTCATAAGTTGGATAATTAACTATTGAAGAGTTCATTTGTTAATCCACTTATATTCTGGCAAAATGGAATTATGAAATCCTTCATGATTTGATTAAATTAAGAGTTAATTCAAGAAACTAAAATAAGCAGGAATCTAAAGGTCACACGCATAAGAGATCAGATGAAAAGCTAGTGTGTATCACCTAATTTAAGCAAGCCATGATCGTACAACATAGGGTTATGATCGTGGCCGAAGGCGAGCCCAAGTTTATTGGCCACGATTGTGACAGAGGGCACAAAATGGACAATTCATGATTGATAAAGTAATTACAAGTTGTTCACTTGTCTTTGTGTTCTAATACATTCTTTTGCATGTCTTTCGCTTCCTTTTACATTATTTCAAGTGTAAACATATGGGTGAGTGTGTAAGGATTCTATTCAATTTTGCTACTAACTTTTTCTTATAAACATGAGTAGTGAAGGGGAACAATATGAAAATAACATGACATAGTTCACAAAGACTATCAATGAACAATTTAAGAAGTTGAACAATAGTTTGGATGATTTGCAATCTTCATTGATTTCTAAATCCACTAGAAGGCATGTGTTTAAGGAGGAAGAAGAGGATAAATCAAAGTATAAAGATTTCAACTTTATAGGAGGTAAGAATGTTGTTTCCAAAAGGGACAACAATTTGGGTAGCATAAAGATGAAGATTCCAGTCTTTTAAGGAACTAATGATCCTGGGTTCTATCATAACTACTTTGAAAAGAAGAAAGAAAAACTTACAAATGGTGAATTCATAGATTATGCAAGTATTTTGTGAGACTAATTAGTGATAAATAGAGGGAGGAATGGTGAGAACAATTTAGTTATGGAAAGAAATGAAGATAGTGTAAGAGATTTATACCTAGCCATTACTAGATAGAATGACATAGGAAGTTGCAAAGGTTAGTTCAAAGGGTCCAAAAATGTATAAGTCTACAACAAAGTGTATAAACCATATAAGTTGCAATGCTTAAATGAATATGTATAAGACTACTACAAAGTGTATAAACCATATAAGTTGCAATGCTAAAATGAATGTGGAGAAATCAAGGTGTCCAAGCAAGTTTTAGTGTCTTTTTCTAATGGAAAAATATAGAGAAG
Source organism: Erythroxylum rotundifolium (assembly GCA_027563915.1). NCBI lineage: Eukaryota > Viridiplantae > Streptophyta > Magnoliopsida > Malpighiales > Erythroxylaceae > Erythroxylum > Erythroxylum rotundifolium. The sequence goes on along the minus strand of JAOSBO010194412.1, from coordinate 6,985 downwards.
TTCTTTATGATATGGCACCAATGCATACTAGACATTTTTTATTAGGCTATCTATAGGAATTTGATAGGAAGGTTAAACAGATGGGTACACAAATTGTTACTCTTTTGTACTTAATAACCAAAACATTGTAGTAACCCCTCTTAAACCTTTGTAAACTCATGAGGATCCAATTAGGATAGCAAGTAAGTTAAAATGACATAAAATAATATTAGTGAGCAAGAGGAAAAAGAAAGAAAAATAGTAATCGATAGAAAAGAAAGACAGTGAGTTTGAGAAGAAAAATCAAGAGAGAGGTGTTCAAGAAAGAAAGAAAAGAAAGAAATTAAATGTAATTATTGGAAAAAATGAGGCTAAGAGTTCTAAGTTCACAAGGAAACCATTACTTGTTCTTATGTACAAGGATGCTTATTTTTCTACTAAGGTTTCAATAGAGGTCTAAACACGTACTCAGTAGATATCACCTGATCAGGAAGATAATTGATAGAGGTAATGTGAAGAAAAAGAGAGTGCCTATAGATGAGAACATCGCTAATCCTTTAACTAAGTCACTTCCTTAAGTGAAATTTGATTCTTGTGTACTCACCTATGGTATTAGATACAAAGACGATTGGCTTTAGTGCAAGTAGGAGATCGTTAGAGTAGTGCTTTAAAGGCAATCACCTTTATCACTTTTGTATTGACTTTATTTTGACTAATAAAGAGAAAGGCATTTTTCTTTTATATATGAATTGATGTTGATCTTAAATCGAGTTAATGAAGTCTATCATACAAAACATAGCAAAAAGAAAATAATGATGAGATCATGATAATGAGATTCCTATCTTATGCAAATATATTAGTATCTAAACAATCCCTAGTCATAGGATCAATAACACAAGACATTATTAATCCAAATAGACTAGCACTTGTTATATTCCTTGATTTGATCAAGCAGTAGGTCTCATAAACTATAAACATGAGATGTTTAGAGTTATCTAGTGGATGCTTACTAAGGGTAGTAAGTACATCTAATGACCCATTATCATATGGATGATCTATCGAATGTCAATGATTAATCTCATTATAGCAATAGTGCAAATATCCTTAGACTTGAGGTACTTAAGGATATCATGGATACTAATCCTGTGCTTTGACATCATTCCTTGTTACCTCAAGATGAGTTCATTCTCAGTGTGGTGATTGGGTACAGCTATTAGTATTTGAAGGTAATTAGGTAGCCAATAAGGGATTCACCACTCCTAATAAAAGGAGATGATACCCATGGCCTCTTGTTGGGGTCATTACTCGGGAATCTCTAGCTAGAGTAGTTTATGTCATGAAGAGAGTCTTCAATGACATATAGAGTAATGAGATCCTAGGATAAGAACTAACATCACCTGGACCAGATGTGACGTAGTCAGTCTAGTGGGAGTTGACACACAACCAATACTCTTAACCAAGTGGGGTATAGTATGGTGAAATAACGAATCGCATGGTAATTGTCTATGGAAAGGTACATAAGTCGGATAATTAACTATTGAAGAGTTCATATGTTAATCCACTTATATTTTAAAAAATTGGCATCATGAAACCCTTTATGATTTGATTGAATTAAGAGTTAATTCAAGTGCCTTAAATAATCGGGGAACTGAAAGGTCACACGTATAAAGGATCTAATGAAAAACAAGTGTGTATGGACTAATTTAAGCAAACCATGATCATGACTCATAGCGCCACGATCGTGGTGAAGGCAAGCCTATTTTAAAGAGACCACAATCATGGCCTTCATGGCCATAATCGTGACAGAGGGCACAAATCTGTATATAAGTGAGTTCTTCACTTATGTACATGAGCTTCTTTTACTTCTTACAAACTCAAATGATAGAGAATGGGTTCTAAAAGAGTTCTAGAGGGAGTGATAGGTTTCTTGAGTCTTTTTCTTACAATTCATACAATTGTTGTATGAATCAAAGTGCATGCAACAAGATCCTTAATCTATCTTCCATGATTTTGATCATCTACTTGAATTCATTAAGTTTGGTGTTCTAAAACCCTTATATGTTGTTTCATCTTCCTTCTTTGTGTTTTCTTGGATGTTCAAAGAAGGGTTTTGGTATTTGAAACAACCCAAACAAGGAGAAGAAACAAGAAAGGAGGAGATACATAAGGTAAAAAGTTTATATTTCATGTTCTTTTATAAATTTCTATGCATGCATATTAGACTTTGTTGTTTTCAGGTTGTCACGGTGTCAGAATCTTGATTCTAAAAATTTCTCTGCATCCACATACATGTGATGCATGCAACTGTGACTAACCTAACAATCCAAAACATCAAAAACACTTAATATCCCTATTTCTTCTTTGATACGAAAAATCATTACCTTTGTTCTTATGTCTATGGTCTTCTAGGATTCATCTTGATGCTTGAAAATAGCCTTGTCTTTCTTTTTGCCCTAATTTAGTTTCTATGATGAGAGGAACTAGAGTTTTGGCATAACTTTATAGGACCCTTCCTTTTGAGTTTTCTTTCTACTTTCATGTTTATGTGCACCATTTTTCTAACTCTACATAATGTTCTAGGTGCACCACATCAACTATGTCTCTATTAAGCCCTTATAAGAAATGTGTCATGGTTTCTTCTCGATCTTCCTTGACATTGGCTAGAACGATTACAATCTCCATCTTATTATTGTAGTCATCAACACTCTTACACTTGTGTGTAAGGCATCATAACTTTTGATACAAATCCCTATAATAGTGATTAAGTATGAATCTCCTCCTCATCACAGCCTTCATATCATCCCACGTATTAATAGGTCGTTCATAATTTCTCGGCCTATTCAAAATAATTTGATCCTACCAAGTTATAACATAATTAGTAAAGTCCACAACTATAAGTTTTACCTTTTCCTCCTCTGATTAATCGTCAAAATCAAAAACAAGCTCCACCTTCTTTCCCAATCCACGTATGCGTTAGGATCATTTCTCCCTTGGATGGGTGGAATCTTCATTTTGATGCTACCCAAATTGCTATCAACTCTTTCATCTTTTGTCCTGACATCTTGTATACCATCCCTCCCATGCATATTTTTGTTCAAAGTGGCTATTGGGGCTTGATCTTCATCATCACCATCATAGTCATAATTAGAGTAGCATGCCTCTTAAGCCTTCGTACGTTAAGGAGGTTCTAAAATTTTTTTATATGGATATATCATATCTAGAAACCAACCTCAATCTTCTTCTTTTATTTTCAATTGCATAACTTATTTTTTAAAATTTTTATATATATCAAACTTGGAATAATTATAACAGAAGAATCGTATAAAAATTGAAATAATGAAAGGAGAAAACTCATATAAAATGGGGAAAACATAAAAAACGAAAATAAACAAAACGAAATGAAAATAAACAAAACGAAGAACACGCTAAATTAAGGATAATCAAACCTGATTTAGAGCCAAGCTCTAATACCAAATGATGTGAACCTCAAGGATAAGCTTTGAAACCCAAAATTGCCTAATGGAAGCAAGGAACCTAAGAAAGCTAAAACAAGTTGTCACATAAATAAACCTTGAACTGATGTCTATAGAAGACAAGAACTAAAGGTATAGGATAGATTTTGAATGCCACAAGATAATAATCCTGAAAAGTTCATAAGTTCCCAAAAGAACCAAAGAGAAATTAACCTCACTCAAATGAATTCTAATTGAATAACTTTACTAGAATAAAAAATCACATATGACTTAAACTAATCATAGTGTTAACACAATCCCAATAGCTAGTTTGGATAAAAAACAAAAGTGAAACATATTATTTAATGCCTAAAATCACTCCTAATTTATTAAGACAACTTGTAAACGTTTTTGATGCATAAAACACATTATTTGATGCCTAAAACCACTCCTAATTTGTTGGGACAACTTATGCATGTTTTGAATGTCTCCCAAAAATCTTGTTCAGTTTGAAGATTTCTTGGAATTCTTAGAACAAAATGTAATAACTTAGACACTTATTGGGCTTCTTGACTCAGCCTGGATAAGATTTATTGGGCCTTGTATTATTTCCAAGTTAATTAAAGCTTGTTTAGTCCATATCTCTTCAATTAGCCCATTTACAACTTCCTTTATCTTTTTGACTCTAGTTCTTGTAATTGGGCCTCCTTAAATGCTCAAAAAATCCTTTGGAGCTTTGCTGATGCTAGCCTGGTTCTCATCAAAAGATAAGAAAGATGTAATGACCCAAGTACTAGGCCATATATCTTAGTTTGAGTATCAGAAAATTAAAACATTAGTTCAAGAAGATTAAAATGTTTAATGTCACTAACTTTGATGTATTGTGGTTTACTGATTATGCTAATGGAATTTCCAATTGAGTTTACGAAACTAAGTGAATTACTAGTAGAAAAAGTATTTTTCTCTGAACCAAAGAATTTCCTATAGGAGGAACTTTACCTTTTTCATCTTTATAAAAATCAAAGATAATTAGCATTTTGGAGCAATCATATGTAGCTAGTTGGAGGCCACTACCATTCAAATGAAAAAATAAGAAAGGGTTTAGAAACAAGCTTTTATTAACCTACAATGTTGTGGACACACAAAGTTGTATAAAGTATTATGATAAGTGTTAACGGAAAGGTAATATCTATCATAGTGATAAAAGTTTGAGAAGTAATTGATATATGATGTAAAGATTTTATGGTTTTGTTTCCTACTTCCTTTGGCATCAAATGTATCCTAGTTAATTTTGATTATGTATGCAAGTGGATTGATGATCAAACCTTACCTATAATGATGCTAATGTAGTTTTTGAGTTCCTAAAAAAGTTATTTACATGATTTTACATAACTAGAGCAATAATTACATACAAAGTTACACAATTTTAACCCATAATTAGAGGAAGTGGCTAAAAAATTTAGTGTTACATACAAAATAATTAGCATTTATCATTCTTAAAAGGGTGGCCAATTGGAAGTCACTGATAGGGAAACAAAAAAGTATATTGGAAAAGATTAAAGCACCTAAAGAGAATCTTACACCTTGCACCATAACATTTAAGATAGTTTATGAAAAATCTTGTCACTTACTATTGAAATTAGAGCATAAACCAATCTAAGCTACAATGTTTCTTAGCTTTGAACTAGACTTTAAAGGTGAAAAGCGAAAACTCCAAATCAATGAGTTGGATGAGTGGCAACCTGGCATATGAAAATTAACATATACAAAATAGAAGGCAAAGAAAAGGTACGACCAACTTCACAAGATCTTTAACTACCTTTTTGTAGATGTTTGTTACTTTTAAGTAAAGTTGATGTTAGTTCTATAACGTTACTAATAGAGTCCTTGAGAAAAATTTATGCTCTTTTTAGCTTAAAGTTAAAGTAGAAAAATAACTTTATCCTTGTTTCTGCAACTATGAGCCTCAATGTTGACCATTTTGGCTCAATCGCTAGGTCAAATTTGGTAGTTTTTGATGCTACAGTACTTTTTGATTCTTGAATAATCTATTTACATGATTTGGCATAACTAGAGCAATAACTACTAATGAGTACATAATTTTGCAACAAATAATTAGAGGAAATGCTTAAATGATTTATTGATACATAAAATGGCAAGCATCTATCTTCATTAGACTAATGGACAAGTGGAAGTCACTAATAAGGAACAGAAAAGGATGATAGAAAATATTATGGAGTACTAAAGTAGAGGTTGGTCTATGGAAAATCTTCTCCTATGCACTACACCATTTAGGCTAGTTTCTGGAAAATCTTGCCCTTTACCCTTGAAATTAGAGTAGAAACCACTTTGAGCTATAAAGTTTCTTAACTTTGACCTATACTTTATATGTGAAAAGTGAATAATCTAAATCAATGAGCTAGATGAGTGGTTTGACATGGCATATGAAAATTCACATAGATAAAAATGAAAGGCAAGGAAAAGGTATGACAAACTTTACAAGATCTTTAACCACTCTTTTGCAAATGATTTATTGAACTTCTTCAAGTCGATGTTAGTTCCATAAGGTTACTCAAGGATAATTTGAGCAAATTGTGTGCTATTTTTGGCTTAAATTTTAATGTAAAAAAGCTTTATCCTTATTTCTACAACTATGATGCTGACCAACTTCACAAGATCTTTAATTGCTCTTTTGCAGATGACTTTTGGATCTTATGAAAAGTTGATGTCAGTTTTATAAGGTTACTCATAGATTCCCTGAACAATTTTTTTTTCTATTTTTGTCCTAAATTTTGATGAGCAAGAAAGCTTTATGATTGTTTCTACAACTATGAGCTCTAATGGTGACCAACTAACCAGATCTTTAACTAATCTTTTACAGATGATTTCTTGATCTTATGTAAAGTTAAAGTCAATTCTATAAGGTTACTCATGGATTTGTTGAGAAAATAATTTGCTCATTTTGTCTTAAAGTTTAATGAGTAAGAAAGCTTTATCATTGTTTTTGCAATTATGACCTCTAATGTTGACCATCTGGCTCAATCGCTATGCTAAATCTGGTAGTTTTTTACGCTATGGTACTTTTTAAGTTATTAACAAAGCTATTTACAGGATTTTGCATAACTAGGTCAATAATTACTTAAGAGCACATAGTTTTGCAACTAGTAATTTGAGAAAAGTGCTAAATGATTTGTTGTTAAACAAAATGGTTAGCATTTATCTTCATTAGACTAGTGGACAAGTGGTAGTTACTAACAAGGATCCAAAAAGGACACTGGAAAATATTGTGGAGTACTCAAGTAGAGGTTCATAAATGGAAAATCTTGTCCCTTACTCCACACCATTTATGATGGTTTATGGAAAATCTTGCCCCTTACTATTGAGATTAGAGCAAAAACAATTTTGAGCTATAATGTTTCCTAACTTTGACCAAGACTTATAGGTGAAAAGTGTTGGATCGAAAAAAGAAATCATGCTATATTTAGAGAAATGGTAGATTTCAAAACTTTTAAGAAATCAGTTTTCCAGTAGAAGAAACAAATCCAAATCATCAT
>JAOSBO010194396.1:0-19790 GCA_027563915.1 Erythroxylum rotundifolium | reverse complement strand
TTTGGATTATTGATTTATGAAAAGATTTTGAAAATGTTTCTTTTGAAAGAAATGCAAGTTTATGAAATCATGTTTTCGAAATACGTTATGTCTATCAAAAGCAAGTTTTCAAGAATTGCCATTGGGGCAACATGTTTATGTTATGTTATGCATTGAAAGATGTGTGATCAAGTTATGCTACTGAAAGATGTCATGGCACTTTGTTTGAATGGAAAAATAAACATGCATAAAAGTATGATCAAATGAATATGTTCTTTTGTTTAGGCGAGAGTGGAACCGTTTCGTAGTCACGTGCACGTCAACGTAAAGCCTTCTCCTGGCTGCCCGCTTGTGGCCCACGAGATCCGAAAATGGACTCGTTTTGTTCACAGAGTAAACTTCAGTTTCTCTATTTTGTTCACGGAACCCTCGAGCCATTTGTTGTGCATTGCATTGTGATATGTTAAGTGATGCATACATGATTTACAATTGCTCATAAACTCTTTGATAAAATAAGAAATTTGAGAAACATGTGTTTTAGACTCAATGAAAGTTTTGTACGACAAGAAAAAAAATAGATTCTAAAGTTTTTCTTATCTTTAGTTATAAACTGTTACCCACGAGCTTTCGAGCTCACCCCTTCGTGTCCCCACCTTCAGGTGATGAGCAAGAGATGGAGTGACACAGAGCCAAGGCATCACTCCAAGTTGCCTATATTGTATTGGGAGTTAGTTTTAGAAAACAATATTCTTTAGTCTTTTTCTTTTGGAAATTGTAGTCCATGTACTTTTGTATTTTGGAGATTTCAGATTATGCTGTTTTGTGACTTGAAAGGCCATTATGGCTTTGTAAAATCCCTTGTTATAAGGGAATTGAAATGTGAGTGATGAAAATTTATTGTAAGTAATGTATTAAAGAGTATTATGATATTTCCGATAAAATGTTGGGTTATAATATATGTATTCCGATTAAGAGTTAGGTCTCGAAAACGGGATCCAACATTTGTGGTATCAGACCAAGAAGATGAATCAATAATGATCAAGAGTTGGACTTTGGAAACGGGGTCCAACAGTTATGGTATCAGAGCAAGAAGATGAATCGATAATGATCAAGAGTTGAACTTCAGAAACGAGGTCCAACATGTCAGGTATGGTGTGATTTTAATGAAATAGGCTTTTGTAGATGGATGATGTATCAAGTCAGAAAAAATTCTAATGGAATTGTCTTATACTGGTAGATGCGTCAGGTTCGTAAGTAGAGTACTAGTGGGTCACAAAAGGAAGAAGAATGACAGCTTCTTGTGGACAATAGCAAACTTGTCAAGATGCTCGAGAGAACTAATGGAGAACATGTGTGATATGCCAAAAACTTTAAGAAAGTGTAGGTATTTTATCGATTGTAGTGCATGCAGCCACGCCTCACCGTCCCCGAACAATGAGTAAAAGAGATCCCAACCCCAGTTTCTAGAGGATTATGAATAACGGTCACGGAAACTGAGAAAAGGAAAAACTCATTTGATCATAGCATCAAACCTTAACTAAGATGGATAACCATGAGATTCATACCATACAGAAGACCTGAAATATGAGTAAATAACAAAAATATATACTAAAAACAAAGATTGTATTGACAAAAATGAAATTAAAAAAAGCAACCACAAGGATGGTTGGAACTGCCACCCATTACCTCGACAAGTGGACGGAACTCACTTATGGAGATGGCCAAAAAAAAGAAAAGAATATGAAACTATCAACAGACACCAAACTCGCACCAAAAATTATATAAATGAAAGGTAAAAGTGTACACTTAGATACCTGATGATGTGGATTCCCACTTGAAGGCCAAAGAGATGTAGCTTGTCCTACCCAACATCAATGCGAATTTAACGTGAAAAAGAGCAAACACATTCCTGCTTGGGTCAACGATCATGTGACACTCATAACAACTAAAAAGCTTCCTGAACTGTATGCCTCTAGACATATAACTCGTACAACCGTTGGATCTCCTCATTTCAATGAGTGACCTAGTTGATGGCAATGACGACAACGACCCGAAAATTAGATTTCAACTGGGTAAACCGGTTTCTTGAAACATTGTGCTGCTCTCTGGCAAGTTATCGGCTCAGTGAACAACCCTCATGTTGTATAATTGCTGGCTGAACTAAGAGAAAAACGTTTTTTAGGCTGCTTATGTTTCAACTTTCTCAAATTAGACACTTCCTTTCTCTTCCTCCTCCCCACATTGTTAAAAATCACAACAGAGCCACTATTTAAAAAGTTTTTACCCCAAAGTGGATTGTTATTAATGAAAATGTTCAAATGGAAGAAAATTTAAAGAGTGTAAAAACTTTATTAAATTATGTAAAACTATGCACTGCTTTCTTCATTTCAATTTTGGTGTCGGCGACGAGCAATACTGAACACATTTAAACTTCAGTTTAGTGTTGTCGTTTAATACACCTTAGTTGTACAAGTGGCCCAGCATTAGAGATCCGTGGAAAGTATGCTTCACCCCTTGGAGTAGGCTGGGTATGGGCTAGCCCAGTTGCGTATAATGTGTACCATTAGTCCTATGTAGCCAATTGTAAGCTTAGGAAATCAGTGGACTTGTTAGTCTAATATAGACCGCATTCTAGTTTGCAAGTGCGTAATATGCTGACCAGGACCTGTTGCATGGTCAGCTTGGTCTTTTTTGATTGTAAAAGAATACATTTTTATTGTAATCTTATTCATTTAAAATAATATTTATGTAATTTTAAACTATTTAAAAATTTTAAAAGGAATCAGTTATTAAGTTTTCATTTAATTATTTAATAAAATTTATTATTAAAAGTCAATTAAATTACCTATATAAACTTTATAACGAGTACATTTCACGTACAGTACATAACATAAAGTTTTACTTTCAGTATTTAATATGATAAAGTATTTAAAGCATAAATAAATTTTACATATTTTACACATATGTTTAAAGAAAAAAGTAAGATTTAAAAGAAAATACATAACACAAAAGCTAATAGTTAAGAAACTTCAATCCTTTCCAAATACTTAGTAACAAAATATAGGCCTTAAAAGATAAGAAATGTAGTTTTTAAATAGATATCTAAATTAAAAACAAAATATAAGTAAAATTCAACGTTTTGAAGTTTTTAGATTGAACTTCACCATTTATAAAATATTTAAAATAAATTCAAAATGGATAGAAATTTAGCATGAATTATATATTTATTTGTTATATATGATATAAATTTAATATTTTTGTTAATAATATAGGTCCCATGTTATTACATGTATACGTGGCATAATAAGACTCATTTCTAAAAATAATATTAAAATAATTTAAATTCTTTAAAAATGTAATTATTTTTTCTAATCTATAGTTAAAACTAATAAATAATACTTAACTTAAATAATATTACTTAATCATAATAATCTTAAATTTAATTAAAATTCAAACCCTAATTCTCCAAATCAAATTTAAAAATAAAGGCAACTTTCTTCGCTTTTATGGCTATCAACTTTTAATTCTTCTTTTTCTTCTTCTTCTTCTTCTTCTTCTTCGACTTCATCTTTCTCTTCATGAGATCCCACTCGCCAGAGTCAATGCAAATGGGATTATCTTCAATGTTACGTTCATGGTTTTGTCTCAAGATTAACAATCACCTCAACTAGTTTTTCTGTCAATTTTTAATGCGTCAATTTTAATAGGATGTGGCACTAAAGAATTATAGGTACTTTATGTTAGGTTGGGTACTAGAGATAATCCTTGTCGATAGGTCTTTTTTGAAAGATTTTCCAAGCAAATCTTGAAATGTAAAGTTTGGATTTTCATTAGGCTTATTGTGGTGTCGTGGTTGCAAAAAGATTTTATGATGGTGATAAACTAACGTAATGTCCTAAATCTTCCATATTTTTGGGTCTAGAAGTAGTTTTCATGGAAGAGACTGGAAGATGAAAATAGTAAAGGGGATAATGATAATGGACTTAATGGCTGCCAATGAACCTTGGGGTTGTAGAAAAGTCTTGTCTTGTAAAAGGATGGTCATGAAGTGAAGCAATGTTTGTCCTCCTCTTCCATAGTTTTGGCTCTATGAGTAGTTTTGTGGTTAGGCGAAAATGGTAGAGATGAATATAATGGGTTTCATAGATAGTGCTTATGAAAGTAAAGAAAGTTGCAACAATTTTGTTTCAAAAGCTTCAAATTTGTTTCTATATTTAAGATTAGGATTTTAATTTGGAAGTTAGGGTTTAGTTTTTAATTAAATTTAAGATTATTATGATAATGTGTGTTGTTAGGCATATACAAATTAAATCCTTAACAAAATATAAGCCACATCAACATTCGTGTAATGTCCTCTTTAACCACATTAGTAAGATATAACATCAAAACTTAACAAAATGAACGTATTGCACATTTTTTTAAAAAAAATCATTCAACCAATATTCAAAAAGTTGATAAATTATTTTATAACTCAATAAAAATCTACCTAAAACTCAAAATAGCCATCATTAATCATAAAACAATATGAAATATGAATTTTTCTTACTTCAACATTAAAAATTAAGATCTAATTTAATCAACAATTAAATTATTAATTCACCATTTAAATTCTAGCAAAGTCTGCTATGACATACATATAATCTTAAAACTTAGAATAAAGAAAAACATGAGAACAAAAAACTACAACTTCTAAATTACTTCCAAACTCAATCCAATTTGGTTAGATAACTTACAACTTAAGTATTTTATAGGACAAGTCAATTCATAGGTAAAACAAGAAGTATGTATTTAAACATTTAACTTGCTTTCTAAACTTAAAACACATCTTAACAAAAATCTGGAATATTCTTTGCAACTTGGACAACGTTTAGAAAAGTTGTCATTTTTCATTTAAGTTCTTTAATTTACTGTGAATCAATTATTTTGTTACATTTTAAAATTCAATGCAAGCAACTTGCGACAAGTTAATCTGAAATAAATGCACGCACATTAAAAAAGGGGTTTATGGATTTTGAATTGACTATAATCAAAATAAATAAAAACTTCTAAATCTATTCTCACTTAATCTAATATGTAAAAGTGAACAAATAATGTTGTAATTCATTTTAGCCATGTAATTTGATATACTTGAATCATCCGACTTAAGTTAAGAGTAGAAAACTAGCCAGCTAACTCCTACTTGTCTCCCTTCAGTTTCTATAATCGAACTAGCTCCATCCCAACTCAAAGCACACTATGAACTAAATGATAAACCCACCTACTAATAGTTTATTAAAAGATCAAATAAATTCCAACTCAAATAACGTGTTATGAATTAATGATTTAAGTATCACGTAAAGAATATAAATAAAAAATCAAAGAATTCATACATTGTATAAGTATTAAATTTATATAATAGGTCAATTAATACAAAAAATTAATAATCCAAATATTCAAAGTGCATCTTTAAAATAAATCGAATAATTATAATCAACTAAGTATAGGAAGTCATAAATGAAGACCGAAGAAGTTTCATAAAACTCTTTCAATTTTTTTTTGCCTTCACAAACTCTGGACCAGCCTTAAACGTCTAGAATTTCTTCCTTTGCTAATCACGAACCAGCTTAGTCTCAATTGTTTGTGGCTTTCTAAACACTCCCACACCTCCTCATGCTAGCTCCTTGCCTCAATTGCCTTTGACAAATTCACCTTTGCATGTACTACTTGTTGCTTTCTTGTCCCAAGTTGCTACCTTTTTATAAGCTCACGAAAAACACCCCACTTTCCACATGTTGCTGAAATCTCCCTGATTTCCCTCTTATCGCTTCCATTTTGAAGAGATTTGATGCAGATATCCTCAAGTTTCTGTTGATTTACGTTTGGCATCTTATTCCTTCTGTTGTGTTTTACTACTGTGTCCTTTTGTTGGGTATTTTGATGTTGCATTTTTAGAGACTCGAATGCTTGTTGTATTGTGCTACTGCGCTTTGATATTGTTTTGGCATTTTATCCAACTTATTTATACTAGTGAAGTGTGCTAGTTTTTTATTGTTTTTAAGTTGTTTCTTTATTTTAAATCCATCAAACCTATAAGAAAATATTTGTTACATATTATTTATATATATATATATATACACACACACACACTCTTTTAGAAATAAAATATAAAATTAAATAACCTGAATAATTAATTAAAAAATGCAATAATTTGACCTAATTGTGTTATGTAAATAATATAACATAGGGGGAGTAAAATATGTTATAATTTCTACTTATCACATGATCAATTAATATTATTTATGTTAACTAATATTTATTAATTTTAATTATAGATTAAATATACATTTATATTTTAAAAATTTTAGGTTATTTTAATATTATTTTTAAAACATGTCTTACTATATGCCATATGACATACACGAGAGAGGACAAGGCCAATGTTATCAATGAAAATATTGAATTTGTGCCACATTAGTACTGACGAGGCACATAACAGATAAAGATATGATTTCATCCAAAATTTCATTTACGTGGGGCTTATTTATCTCTCTTTTTCTTTTATGTTTCTTATTATGGTTTTTAAAATAAAAGAAACAAAACCCTAAAACACATTTGTCTAGCTCCTATTATGGTTTCTTGTTTCTATAAATATTTAAAGAAAGACACATACAATAGAATTAGATAAACACAATTTTCTTTTGGTTTCATGTTTTGTGTAACTAGTTGTGAAAACTAGAAGATGTTATTTCAACAATTGGTTTCAAAACTAGAAAAACTTTCTTCTTCCCTTTATTCATATCTCTTAAAGGTTGGATTATCAGACTTTTTGTTAACTATCTTCAAAATGTTGTTGCCATTTCTTAAGCCTACTCCAATCGACTACAACCACTACTACCACTACCACCAGCCAAAATACCATCAATAATAACAACCTCTTCAATTTTTCACTTAAGTATTCCTTGTAATCCCTTTTTTTATTTTAATTATGTTTTGCTAAATTTTGTTATATTGTTATTAGTTTTTGTTTTATTTAGATTTATGTAATTGCTTTATATTATGAATTTTTTATTTAGATTTAGGGTTGGATAGAATTTGAAGGGTTTTACTTGTGCTTTAGTAAGAGTTTCTTCATTAAAATAGAAAAATAAGGGGCTAAATGGATTTGTTATATCTTTGCACCCTTTTGCTTCTTACTATTATTGGTCCTTATTCCTTAGTTAATGGGAATATTTGGATATCCTAGGATTGGATTAAAATTTGGTTCACATTGACAATTACAATTTGATTAAGTTGGAGTAGAATTCATTAGGTAAGTCTATATATTTTGATTATACGTTTAATATATGAGAGAAAAAAAGGAGTGAATTCCTTTTTCAAAAAATTTTGAATTTTAAAATTATGATGATTTCTCCTAAAGATCGAGTCCTAAAATTAGGAATGATTCCTAATTGAAATGATTTATTCGTGCCCATTATCTTGGGGCTAATAGGTTTGCTTCTTCAAATCCTAGTTTCTTATTTATAATCCTAACAACTATTCTTAAACCTATCCTTTATTCTAGAAAAACTAGTAAAGTTCCAACAATTGTAGATTTGTAGTTTATCTATGTTATTATCGAAGCTTTAGCATATCTTATATCCATTTTACAAAATCTATAATGACCTTGTTTAAGACTTTTTCTTTTTACTATTTGAGCATATAATTTGGTATATTAACGTGGGACATGATTAATTATCTGTTTAAATTTGTTGACAAGACTCTATGTAAGCTATGGACTAGTAGTAAACCAAAGTTGTCACATTTAAAGATTTGGGATATGACGCTTATGTGAAGCACGCAACATCTGATAGACTTCAATCTAAATCATATAAATACAAATTTGTAGTTATAGGGTATCTGAAAGAGAGTATTAAATATCATATTTACCGTCCTCTTTGACTCAAGACATGCTACATTCTTAGAAAGATAATTTATTTTCAAGGAAAGTAGTAGGAGTGAGGTAGAACTTATAGAAGTTCAAGAACCAAAATTTCATATCCAGATGGAGCAAGAACCTCAATTTGATACATATGATGTACAATAGAAACACATAGTTCACGCCTCCTTAATAGGATACATCATACCTCTCTACTGTATTAGATCTACATATTGATAAGTGGAAGGACAATGTATCACTCATAGATGATTCATATATTGCTTCTTTAAAATAGTGCCATGAATCCTTAAACATCTAAAATGAAATTCATGTACATTAACTAAGTATGGATTTTGGAAGATGTTCCTGATTGTATTATACCTGTAGGATGTTAGTATATTTTAAAAAGAAAAACTGAGATAGATGGTAAAGTATGCATGTATAAAGCATGGCCAGTGGCCAAAAGTTATAAATAAAAACAAGGAGTTTATTTTGATAAAACCTTTTTACTAGTAGTTATGCTTAAATCTATAAGGATATTATTAGCTATAGTTGCATATCATGATTATGAAATCTAACAGAAGGATGTTAAAATAGCATTTATCAATGAAATTATTAAATTCGTGTTGCATCATTACTGATGTGACATATACCAAATAGATGCTTAATTTCACCCAAATTTTTATTTACTTAGGGCTTGTTTGTTTCGTTTTTTTCTTTTAGGCAAAAGAGTCAAATTAAATCATAAATTTTTTACTAAAATTTAATTTAAACCCAATGTTTTGATACATTTAATAAGAACCCTAATGTTTCATAAACATTTAATTTGAACTCTAACTTAACTTTTCTGTTAATCATCCTTTACAAAAGATAATGTTTGACATTTTTAATAGCTCTTTGTTAATCATCCTTTACAAAAGATAATATTTAACATTTTTGTGAGCTCTTTGTCATATGTGTATCTTATGTGACAAAAAGGGGCCCGAAAATTATTTAAAATATATATTAGAAAATTTCTTTTTCTCCTCTCTTCTCTCTCTCTCTCTCTTTAACTTCTAACAAGAAAAATTTAACCTATATGATTTTTTTCTATAAATGAAAACCATTAGAATTTTATGTAAACTTAGAAGATCTTAATACTATATATATGAGAATAATTTATATCTAAAAGAAAAAAAGTTAGTTGCAAATGATATTACCGTTAAGCACCTACCATAAGAATCTTGACCACGAATTGCAACTGATCCATAAAACACAATCCAACCATACTTTCTCCATACTGCTAAAGGCTTATTAGCATCTCAAGTAGAGCAATAAGCACTTACTTCATTCAAGTTCCATCCATTTTGCTCAGGGTTGTATAAATGGTAAATAACTCTTACATTTTTAGTACTCTCACCACCTCTACTATTTCCACTAGATTTGTAGTTACTGTGACAAATTTTTGACATTGAACAGTGGTCATCGCTTGTCTTATAATATTCCCACTAGTTACAATAGAGGTTGTTAACACATGTTCGGTCACCGACTTGCTACCCATACTATTGGACAATGACATTGTATATTAGGCAAAGATGGAAAGCTAAAGTGAGGCTTAATTTTCTCATGTTGATATATCTAACTTAAAGATTTTTTCTTAGAAGTTACACAGAGAGAGAGAGAGAGGAGAGAGGCAAAAGAGAGAAAATTATGTTATATTTTTAAATAAAATTTTGGGTCTTATTTGTTACATAAGATACACATATGACAAAGGGCCCACAAAATTTTTTTTAATGGATGATTAACACAAAAGTTAAGTTATAGTTCAAATTGAATATTTGTGAAATGTAGGATTTTTTAAAATATGTTAAAACCTTGGGTTTAAATTAAAATTTGCCTTTCCTTTTGAAGGTGGCCTACAACCACCATAATCACTACCATCTATTGAAATAAAACCAATAATAACAACTTCTTAAATTTTCAATTCAAGTATTCCTTATTATCCTTTTTTCCACTTTAATTATATTATGCTAAAATTTGTTAGGTTGTTGTTTGTCTTTGTTTCACTTAGATTTATATAATTACTTTATAGCGTAAATTTTTTATTTAGATTTAGGGTCAAATAAAAGTTAAAGGTTTTTACTCGTGCTTTAGTAGGAGTTGCTTCATTATGATAGAAAAAGAAGGAGCTAGATGGAGTTTTTTGGTATCTCTTCACCCTTTTGTTTCTTACTAACATTGGTCCTTATTCCTCAATTCATTCATGGGAATATTTGGTTTTGATGGTGTTGTGTTAAAATTAAGTTCATTTTGTTAATTACAACTTGATTGAGTCTTAGTAGAATTAGTTAGGTAAGTTTATATACTTTGATTTAGGCTAAAGGCCGAACTTGGGGCCAAAAGTTATTGGGTTTGATTAATTTAGGGTCAAATATTATAATCTGCTCAATTAAGGTCTAAACGTTATTGAGTCTACTCAATGTTAGGCTATTTTGGACGAAAATTTGGCAGTGTCACACAAGCGATGTTAACTCCAAGTGAGGTGTCTTATGTGGCACTTTTGTGACCTATTTTCTGACACCTTCATTATTTCCAATGTTACATTGGTTTTACCACAACCTAGAACTTTCAATAAGAGGGAATTCCAACTAAACCACCATGATCAAGGATCCACTTTCTGCTTTTAGCAAATCCATATCCTCACCATCTTTTATTCCTTGTCCCAGTAGTATAAGGCGTAGTTTTTACATTATAATCAGAATAATTTATAATAGAAACTAGAAAAGGACAATATAATATACTAACACAAATTGTTCCCTTCAGATTAATTAGTATAGTGAACTGGTTAATGTTTGTTTATCTCAAACTAAATGAATATGGTATACGATTGATGCTTGCGAGTTTGTCTTTTGCTCTGTTTCATGCAATGTGTGGCTATTACATCAATCAACCTTCTACTCCTAGTTAAGAACATAAAAGGGAATATTGTCATTTAATATGTTACCAGAAATCCATTCTTTAGTATATTAGGAAATCGAATGAGAAATACTACTTTTTATATTACAAAACATTATCATTTTGAAAGCCTGGAGATCTATTTCTTTATAATTAGATGATGATGAACAAAGATTGCAAGTATCTAGTTGAATGTTATGATCTTCTTGGGGTGTATCTGTATTAACACTACATTCACGCATTAACATCTATGAATTATATGTAACAAGATAGATTAGTATATATATGCTAAAGCTACCTAAACTATTTTCCTTTATATCCATATCAGCTTTTTGTGTTTTTCTTTTATTTTATGGACATAAATGGCTCTTCAGTTATGTACTCATGCCATATACTATAATTCATCTACGACCACATCAATAGAAAGATCGTAACACCCACAGCTAATAGTAAATATTTCTCACCTTACGCTACACATCTTTATATATGTATATATAGCTATAGATTAGTAGATATGGTGGAGACTAGATTTCTTACAAATTAATAGTTTTGGAATACAAGATAATATGATTTTGAACTTAATTATCAAGATATGTGAGGACGAAGAAGAGTGTGAAGTCCTTTTTAGGGTATTGGCATGGGATTGACAATGATCTTCTAGTCAAGAATTAGCTTCTAAAACTTGAATATTTTTCACCAAGTTATGCATGAACACTAATATTTCCAGTCTAGAATATTCCTTTCCAGGACACATCTGAGGTCCTCCACCAAACGGGACATATATGTATAGTGCAAGCCCATTTCTTTCAAATTAAGTTGGATCGAACTTTTCTGGTTTAGGGAAGTACTCTGGACTTCTGTGTGTTGAACTTGCACTCCATTATAGCTATATGCATACATGACATCACATGTAAATTTATCTATTCTTGTCGAAACCATTGAAAATGAAGTCGTTGGCTTCTCTAAAAGCACCCTGAAGGGGAGAAGCAAGTCTTATGACATCAGATGCTACATTCCACGAGTATTTCACCTTCTGTCAATGACTCTCCTAGTGCTTTTGTTTATGCTATCTCCATTTGTTCTATAAATGTAACAAAACGTCAAAAACAATTGCATTGTAACTATTCAAATCAAAATGACAAGAATTAATAATAATGAGTAATACCCTTATAAACATGCTCGTAAATGTGGGCAGTTCTGTAAGAGACTTGACAATGAAGGTATAGGCATCACTAGTAATGTTGTGTCCACCAAGAAATAGTTCTAGGATCTTGTCTACGATGTCACTTTCGTTCTGTGTAGTCGATGCCTTTCCCTTTATTATATCGAGATTTCTTTGTTTAACAATGACAAAAAGCTCGTTCCTTATAAATTTTGAAGCGTTAATGTCTCGACGAAACGGAGTTTTAAGCAAATCAATGGGGACGAAAATAATTCCTAAAGCTAGAGGATAAAAATGGTCATATAGTAAATCAATGCGATTTGGGTCTTCAAGGCTGATAAACAATCGACATGCCAAATAGTTTTTTGAAACATAGAAGACGACAACTTTTCTTTGTTTTCCCATTTGAAGGCAAATTGTTTGTGCCTTATAGCATCCATAACACTGATATATCGCTAATGAGCCTCAGGTTTTAAGAACTCAGGAAGTATTTTGTGCATCCTTATGGCTTCTTCTTTAGACGAGGTCTGAAGAGAAGATAGACCTTATTGAGAGAGTCAGGCCACCATGAAACAACAAGCATGTTCTTATTGGAGAATAAGAACTTATGACATGTTGCATTGCAGATAACCAAAGTCGACTAGTTGAGAATATTGATTTAAAAAACCTTTGACGAATATTTAGAAATTCGATCAAACACGAACTTCTTAAGATGGAATTTCCATCCAGTGGACAAGAATTCAAGGCTCTCTCCTAAGTAGGGAATAATAGGTTTGCTTGGAGGAAGATTGACATGACTACATTGAGATTGGCATGATAGGAGGGACTAATTGTGTAGCTACAAAATTAGTGAAACTGTTGGTGAATCTATTCCACTTGCATGTAATCTTAAATATGAAAAGAAGTTTGAATTGACAATATAAATCACAAAGACCTACAAGGATTCATACGAAAACAAAATAAATATATGTGGTAGGCAAATCCTAACATTCACGTGGCTGAAATAGAAATGACACTAACTCTAAATAGATCTTATATTATATTCAACAAAATGAAGTCAAAGTAGGAGGAGAGTTAGTAATTATGGCTCGATAAGCCATTATTGCATAATAAAATATTAAACTCTAACAAGGTTCTCGTTACTTGTATATAACTTAGCTTCGACTATAAAGATGGCGTAGTCTTACGTAGCTATGCATCTTCTTCTACTACAACGTATGTATCCTTTGGTGACAATTTTTCTTTTTCTTTTCCCATCCCTTAAAGGAAAAGAAGGTCACTATATATCTACCAGCAAAGCTAGATACATAACCTTGAAGCATTTCTTGTTTTTTGGGTGTAGAACCTAATATATATATAACTAGGAAGCTTTTTGCTTCTAACAAGCAACAATGATTTCCTTTACTTTTGTTGATTCTTACTAGAAATATACGATGTACATGCTTAATACCTAATAATGTTATATAAGTAGGTGAAGCTACTAGTGAATCTATTCCACTTGCATGTAATCTTAAATATGAAAAGAAGTTTGAGTTGACAATATAAATCACGAAGACCTATAAGTATTCATACGAAAACAAAATAAATACGTGGCAAGCAAATCCTAACATTCACATGGTTGAAATGGAAATGACACTAACTCCAAGGATACAAATCCTAACATTAATTATTTCCCTCAATCATATCTCTTCTCTTCAGCATCCAACTTCCTTTCCAAATTAATTGAATCTATCTACTACCCTTTACAATGCTTAATCACTAATGAGATAAATAGTTTTTTTGAAAAAAAGATTAAAGCTCTTATATTATATTCAATAAAATGAAGTCAAAGTAGGAGGAGAGTTAGTAATTATGGTTTGATAAACCATTATTACATAATAAAATACTAAATTCTAACAAGTGTTTCATTACTGGTATATAATTTAGCTTCAACTATAAAGATGGTGTAGTCTTCTGTAGCTCTACATCTTCTTCTTGTACAATGTATGTATCCTTTGGTGACATTTTTACTTTATCTTTTCCCATCCCTCAAAGGAAAATCAGCTCACTATATATCTACCAACAAAGCTAGATATATAACCTTGAAACATTTCCTGTTTTTTGGGTGTAGAAATCAATATTTATATAACCAGGAAGGTTTTCTGCTTCTAACAAGCAACAATGATTTCCTTTACTTTTGTTGATTCTTTATAGAAATATATGATGTACATGCTTATTACCTAATAATGTTATATAAGTAGGTGACGTATTAATATTAGTGTAAATTATCAAAATTTTCTTTTTTTCCTTTTTTGATTCGTCTCTTCTTCTTCTTTCATGTCTCTTTACTCTTCTTCTCTTTCCTCTAATCCATAACTTACATACTTGATGGTATACTTCAATGAATATAAGGGTTTAAGTTAAGGAAGGTGTCAGAAAATAGGTTACGAAAATGCCACATAAAATATCTCACTCAGACTTAAAAACGCGTGTGTGACATTGCCAAATTTCCATTCACATTAGCTTAATATTAGGTAGACTCGATAACGTTTAGACCTTAATTGAGCAGATTATAATGTTTGGCCTTAAATTGATCAAACCCAACAACTTTTGGCCCTAAATTGGGCATTTAGTCTTTTGATTTATGTTTAACTTGTGAGTGACAAAGATGATTACCTTCCTTTTTTATAAAATTTCTAAATTTTAGAATTATGATAATTTCTTCTAAAGACTAAATTTTAAAATTAGGAATGATTTCTAATTAAAATGATTTATTGGTACCTATTGTCTTAGGGTTAATAGGTTTTCTTGTTTCAAAACTTAGTTTGTTAGTTTTAATCGTAATAACTATTCTTAAACCTATCCATTTGTTTTAATTTCTCTTTTGTAACTTCCAGCTGTAATTTCTAATTCCAACAAAACTAGAAGGTTTCTAACAGTTGTGGATTTATAGTTTACCTATGTTATTGACGAAACTTTAACACATCTTGTATCTATTTTACAATGATGTGAGCAGGTTAGAAAAACATAGCAAAACTGAAATAAGATTAAAAGAAGAGAGAGAAAGTAGAGAAGATAGAAAAGGAATTAGCAGAGAATATTTCCATTGCCTTTCTTTCAATATTCCAGGTGTACATATAGGATGACCATAACGGTTTCATTCTAGGTGGTTAGAGAATACTAATTAAAAAATTCATAATTGCTCAATATTATCCCTTAGCTAACACCATAGTCTTTCATTCAGCCAGGTTTGCGAGATTGATGCTTAACCTTTGGGCTTGAGGTGTCGATCTTCTTCGATGGGCTACTATAATGGCTTTCTCCTTCAGCTGCAACCTTTTCCTCAAGGTTGAAGGTAGGGTAATTCGACTCCAAATCTTGTTTCCATTCCCAAGCAACTTCCTCCCTATGTAATCCTTTCCATTAAAACAAGCATCTGAAGCAATTCTCTACTTTAGTACTTCAGCATTCATGTTTTCAAAATATTAGCAGGCTCCAAAAATGGGTGTCCATCAATGACTTGAGTAGACCAAGGGGCAATCATTTATGGCAGATGTCATGATACTTTTTGAGCAAAGATGTGTGGAAAATAGGGAGAACTTATGATTCAGCAAGTAATGCAAGTTCATAAGCCACCTTGCCTATTTTCTTAGCAAGTTTTTGACAAGCTCTTTTTACCACAAAATGTTGTCTGTATGGTTAAAGTTTAACTTACACCCATTCTCCTTCTTGAAATTGTTTCTCCTGCATATGAGGATCTGCTTGCGACTTCATTCAATTTTATGCTCGAGCCAAGTGAACTTTTAGTTATGCTAATATGGCCTAATGGTATAATAAACTTTCTTCCAATTGAGCAATTTTAGTGCTCCCAAAAAGGTAAGTGGCAATTGTAGGAGGTGGATAACCATAGATCGCTTTGAATGGGATTATGCGTGTGGAAGAATGGATGGAGGTATTGTAAGGCCATTCTACCCAATGTAGTATCTTGACCCAATATCGTGGATGATCTAAAGTGAAGCACCTGAGGTATGTCTCAAGGCACCGATTTAGAACCTTAGATTGCCCACCTATTTCTTGGTGATAAGAGCTACTATGTTTCAATCGAGTTCCTTGAAGTTGAAATAGTTCTTTCCAAAAGGCACTGATGAATAAAGGGTCTCGATCACTCATAATGGATTGTAAAAGTCCATGTAATTTCCCAATTTCTTGAGAAAATAAAGTAATACCTATGGGAAGAGCTACAAAATGCCCATACTTGGAGAATCGATCAACTACAAGCCAAATGGTCATTTTTCTATGAGAAGGAGGAAGACTCGTGATAAAATCCATGGCTAAGTCTTGCCATTTATTAAAAGGAATTTGCAATGATTCCAACAGCCCTTAGGTTTACTAGGATCATACTTGGTTTCTTGACAAACACGACAAGTGGCCACGAAGTCACTTACTGACTTTCACTTCCTTGTCTAGTAACAGTTGGTTGATAATCAAGCCAATGTTTTGGCTATTCCATCATGTCTACCAATTATGGTGCGATGGTTTTCATAAAAAAGCGTTTGTTGTAATGGGTGATGGTCTAGAATCACAAATTTACCTCATTTCAAGATACGTCCATCTATAATAGAAAACTCTATATGTTCAACTAAAGATCAACTCAATTATTGACCTACAACATCAGAGCAATAGTATGCTCTAAGCTAATCTGAAAAAGAGAATATTGGACCAGATACCACATGTATAAGAGCAAAGAGGGCATCGACCACTCAATTTTGGCTGCCTGGTTTATATTGAATGGTATACTAAAATCCAAGTAATATGGTGAGCCATTTTTCTGGAGTTTGACTCGTTTGATTCATAAGACCTCGTAAACTCTAATGATCAGTATAGATGATGACAGGCCAACTAAGCAAGTATTACCTCCATTTTTCTACTACCTTTGTAATAGCATACTTCTCATAGACATATGTCGAGGCCTATTGCATTTAAATCCCTAATTCTTGCTAAAATAAGCTATAGGATGACCCTGATGAGAAAGGACAGCCCTAATGGCTACATTGGAAGCATTAATCTTTAGCTTAATAGCTTGAGTGAAATTAGGTAGAGTTAGTATCAGGACTGAGGTAAGGGTTGCTTCAAGGCCTCAAATGCATCTTGTGCTTTCATGGTCGATACAAAGCCATCAAGCTTTAAAAGGTTTGTTACAGGTGCTACAATAGCAACACAATGCTTCACAAATTTTTGATAATAACCCGTGAGGTTGAAGAAACCCCAAAGCACCTTAACTGATGTAAGAATTGGCCAAGATGACACAACATCAACTTTTGTTGGATCAACTTGATCACCTTGGCTAGAAACTATATGCCCCAAATATTCAATAGATGAGTAAGCAAATGAGCATTTTTGTTGTGTAGCGAAGAGCATATTATCAATCAATAACGGTAAAAATTGCCTTAAATGTTGTAGATACTCTGAAAGTGACTGATTATATACTAGTATATCATAAAAAACCAACACAAAGCTCCGTAAAAAAGGTTGAAACAAATCATTCATGGAAAATTGGAATGTAGAAGGAGCATTGGTTAATTCAAAAGGCATGACCTGAAATTCATAATGCCTATTAGCAATATGGAAAGCAGTCTTATATATATATATCCTCAGTGGCCAACCTAATCTAGTGATATTCTACTTATAAATTAATCTCAGAAAAGATTTGAGCCCTATGAAGTTCATCGACCAACTCATCCATTATTAGGACTGGGAATCAATCTCAAATTGTTGCTATATTCAAGGCTCAATAATCAACGCAAAATGGAGAAGATAATGAGCTAGTGTTTGGCCGTATAATTCCTTTTGCCAACATCTCTGATGTTAAAGATTCCAAGTCTTTTTTTTTGGCTATGAGGGTGTCTGTATGGTTTTACATTGATAGGTACAATTCCTAGTGTAAGACGTATGTGGTGATCATGAAATCTTTGAGGTGGCAAGCCTTTAGATGGTTCAAATATTGATTTGAATTCAGAGAGGAGTGTTTACAAGTCTGGTAGAGTAGGGGTGATGATGGCTGATTGGGATGAAACTTGCTATGGAAAGAGCAGATGGGTTGAAGTTGTAGCACGAGTTTGGTTTAGCCTCTAAATTGACTAAATGATAGGATGTTATCCTTAATGGTTTTATCACTAAGCAAAGTAATAAATGATCCATTAAGCATAGAAGTCATGGACAATTGGTGAAAACCGGCAAGCATCAAGCCTACTTGAGTTAACCACTAAAGACCCAATATCATATTTGCCCCAAAAACATCCTAAAGATACAAGTCAAGTACGAATATATGGCTTTGCAGGCTAAATTCAACAAACTGGATTAGGCATATACAATTTAAAATTTCCCCATTACCCACTGACATAGAAAACAACAGCGTTAGTTGAATAGACAATCCCAAATAACAAATAACTCTTGGTTGTACTAAATTGTGATTACTTCCGAAATCAATCAAGATTGTAAAAGTGTGTCCTGTGATTATATTAGCCAATTTCATGCAATTATGGGATGAATGACCATAAAGAGCATAAACTGGTCCTTGAAAGTCAGTTGGCTCTCCACCAATAAAGCTTTGTGGCAACGGTGGCAAGGGCAATGTGGAAAGTGGTGACTGGACCCCAGAAAGTTCTAAAGAAAGGGAATCTAAGGAAGGATCCTCATCGGCTTTAAGTAACAAGAAAGGAGTAATATGACACCAATGTCTTGGTTTATACTGTTCGTCATAATTAAAGCAGAGCCCTTTGGCTCGCGTTGCTTGCATTTCCACTGGGTTAAGTCGTTTAATAAGAATAGATAATGTTGGTTTGAAGATTGTGAGAGTAGGAGTGGGCAAGGATGGTTGTCAGTGTGATATGGAACGAGAATCCAAAAATTTAGATTTAATAAGCTTGACCAAGGTTAAAGTTTAGGTAAGTAAGTGTGGCTTTAGAACTAATAACTCATGTTGGATACCCGTACCTAAACCTGAAACGAAAAAAATTTAAAAGATGAATATCAGAGAGGCCAATTAAGCGATTAAAGACGTTTTCAAACTCAATTTGATATTGAGTGACAGTGGTAACTTGGCGGATCTTGAAACAGGATGCCTGCGAATTAATGAAGATTGACGAGCTAAATCATAATTTCAATGCTCTAGTAAAGGTGTCCTAGCCAATGAGTTGGTTGTTTTGGTGCATCCATTGAAACCAAGTGAGGGTTTGTCACATCGTAAAGAATGTCGCTATTGAAAGTTGCTATTTTTGAGAATAGAATAAAAGAAAAAATATTGATTTGCTTGAAATAGCCAAGCCTGTGAATTGGACCCATCAGTGGTGTTTAAGTGAAACTTAGGAGTTTTTGGTTGAAATGAGAAAGGTGGCTTTGGTAAAGGGCTCCAGATGGCTAAGAAAAAGGGGCAACGACAGGGAAGGATAGGGTTGGGAGCAATGGTGGCAAGGTTGAAGATGAAGAAGGGTTGGAGATAGTTTCAAGGTGTTGGAGTTTAAATTGTAATTCTTTCATAGAGGTGGAATGGTTAAGAATGGTGGAATCCACTTTGGATTCCAAGGATTGTTTAAGCTCTTGGTGTGAGGCTTGAAGCTCTTGAAACTGGGCATTAAAGGATTCAAGCATAGAGTGAATGACATCAGTCAATGAGGTATTTGTTTTAGGAGGCATTGGTACAAAACAATGAAAGCACCAATGATGTGAGCAGATAAGAAAAACACAACAAAATAGAGATAATGGTAGAAGAAGAGAGAGAAAAGGAATGAGCAGATAATATTTTCATTGCCTTTCTTTCAATATTTCAGGTGTACATATAGCATG
>JAOSBO010194375.1:9345-19801 GCA_027563915.1 Erythroxylum rotundifolium | reverse complement strand
GTCCAAGCAGTCAGTTATATGACATAAGTGCACCGAAATGAAAGGTAATAAAAGCATAGTATGTGGAATGACACATCTCATCATATTGAAATGCATGATCAGATAAAGGAGTTGTGACCAGAGTGACTGATGTGTAGAAAAGAGCTTTTGGGCTCAGAACTATGAAAAAGAGCCTCAAGCTTTGATAGCATGGACTTGGCATCTACAATTGGTACTGGCCAGCCATGAACTTGATACCCATAACGAGTATGGGATAGAAAATTGAGTTGATAGGCACTTGGTCACAGAAAAAGAGATTTCCTTATTTCTTGATCTAAAATAGGGAAATCTAACTATAGTTGAGTATGAGCTACGATTCGTATGCTACTTCTTTGATCTTGAATGAAGAAGATAAATGTAGGCAGTTTGAGGATGATTTGAATGTGGAGATTAAGACAAGAATGTTTACTACAAATCTAAATAGTTTTACCGAGCTATGAGCCATTTCAATTCGGACTGACCAATTGCTAAAGGAGAAACAAAGAGATTATAGATAAGAGTTCAGACCTAAGATGCATGGTGAGTTTCAAGCTGACTCTATGTAACATCTCGATATCCTATGTTAGGGGTTAGAGTCGAGAGTACCATAAATAAGAAATAACAATGAGAGATTAGAAAAAAAAAAGCATTTCATACTCATGCATAATATAGCATTCATGTACGTGAAATTGTTTATTGAACACATTACAATAAATTTTTTATACACTCATTTGACATTTTCAGGAATAAATGATTGTTTTAATGTGATTATAATGTGAAATTATGGATTTTGTGTCTTGAAAATTTAGTTGGTGTGTATAATTGGTGATTTAGAATTTTTGGTGAAAGTTGAGAATTTTCTAGAATTTTGGGTAATTGTGGACTAGGAAAAATGCCAAGTGGTAGAACAATTAATAAATGGTAGTAGAAATAAGTGATGAATGCTAAAAGGAATAATTGATATATGATATTGGTATTTAGTGACACATGTCATTTAAAATTAGGAGCCAATTGGATTAGAATTAGGAGACAAATGGAGTAGCATTTTTGAAGACTGAAACAGAACCATGAGAAAGTGACATGTGGCAACTGGCAAGTGTCACTTGCCATACCACTTGTGAAACCCATGATTTTTATTAAGTGAAAGACCAACCCTTATTTTGGTCTTTCACTTACTATTTGCTTCTCTCACTTTTTAAGTCTCTCCCATATTCATCTTCTTCATTTCTTCTTCTTCTCCATTTACGATTCTTGCTCTTCCCATTCACCACCTTGATTTTTGTTAACAATAAAAACCCCCACTTTAAGATCCTTATTGTCCTCTTCATCTTGCTACAAAATGACCCAAACCAGTCCTAGAATGATGACGGTCATAAGATACATGGGAAAGCTAGGGTTAGGTGATTTTTGAAGATATTGAAACTTAATCAAATAAGTAACATGTTAATCTTCTTGAATTGTTAAGTGAAACATGCATGATGATAGATAGATGTTGAAAGATCTTAAAATGGGAATGAAAACATGTTAGAACATGGATGAGAAAATGAGCTTATAGCTGTCTTATTTTTTTATGTATAATGTTAGTGATAATTTATAAATTGTTAGGGAGATGATTTTACCTAGAATGACTAACTGTTGTAGAAAGAATGCAGAAATTTTAAAAGGGAAGGTATATGTATATGTTCTGTTTTGGGTGTTTATGATCACTCATCGATTTTGATTTGTTTGTGAATGACATTGAGTTGAAGTGGAAGTAGGAATTAATAGGAAATAATGAGGACGTGAGCTAGAAATGATAGACTAAGCAAAAGAGGTGAACTAGGATGAAAATGATGATGAACTGTCTAGAGTATGTTATATGCAGTGTTTTTACTTAACATAAATTTGTATTTTGGTCATAACGTGATCTGCTAATATCCAAATTGGATGGATTGTGATTTATATTAAACTAAACACATATGGCTACAACCTTCATGGAAGAACAGAATTTGAAATCTGTCCTTAAGAGTCTTGAAATTCGGCTTGAAGTTGAGAATTGCGTTATGTCGAGATATGAGAATAGTCTGTATATTTTTTATTACAACCTACATGATACTGAACTAAAATGGATGAATTTTATGTCACTAGATATTTAAGACATAGAGTAACACTTTATTAGAAGAAGGCGTCGCCTAAAAACTTTAATTGCCATGTCAAAATGGTCGTATAAAACTGACCTAAAAATCTGTCTTCAAAAAAATTGGAAAACTACAAGGTAAATGGGAGATTTGTTTCTATCACGATCGTGGCAAGGGATGTCACGATAGTGGGCAGTGAATTTTCCTGGAAATGATGTGATTATGCTAGGGTTTAACATATTAAGGATGAAGTAAATAATTGTGATGTTTTTTGACTTAATTTGGGACATAAATGAGGACATACCTAGTGAATAACTTGCTTGATGCTATGAATGTGATGTTATGGATTTTTTGAATGGTATTTATGTAATTGCAAATGCCTAATCAATTGAATAGAGTTTGATAAGGGAATGTAATCAAATCAGAAATTGAATTAGTGTAATGATGTTGTATTAGAGGAAGTAAATTTGGGAAAATTGGTATGAAGTTGGTGTTATGATAAGTGTTGAATTCGGATCAATAGAGGAGGAAAATTTATAGGGCATGATCGTCGCCCTCACCTTATGATCTGACCTAACAGAAAGTGTTTCTGTCATGATTGTGACCCTTACAGTATGATCATGGCCTGTTAGCAAATGTTTCTATCACGATTGTGGCAGGGACACCACGATCGTTGCCAGACCTACGGAGAAAAAGAGCAACCATCTAATGCTAGGATTTTGTCATATAGGGTAGTAAGGTTTAATTGAGTTCTTAAATGACTTTAGTTGATGTTGAATGAAAGGTTAAATGAGTGATATGCTTAGGATGATGATTCGGGATATAAATTTAAGAATGAATTGTTATACATTAGGTTTCCAAATCTGGAAAATTGGTGATGATATAAGAATAAAAGGGGTCCTATGATGGCTAAAGTGATTTAAAAAGATTAATTCTTGTGTATTAAATAAAGATGAATGATAAAATGGATGTTTTGTGATCTTTAATGCTTGGATAACCTTACTGAATGATAGAATGATGAACTTAGAATACTCTTGTACAATTAGGTATAAACCTAAGTTCAATATAGACATATGTGAGTTATGAAATGTGAATGATTTTGAGATGTGAATTTATGAAATATATCCCAGATTCTCATTGAGCATGCATTGTACATAACAGGCATATGTACATAAATGAGTACTTATGTGATTGTGTAAAGTTGTAATGTAGTAAATATGTATTTTTGCATGATATAAAGGAAAGATTAGAGCAACTGTATCTAGACATAGCCAAGACCTTGAGGTAATAAACTATCTGGAGCAAACAGTGGGTAACCTAAGATGGTCTCACATTGACTTTTTTTTGTTTACATTCTGCATTGAATTATTTTTTGAATGTGATTGTGTTGGTTTTGAGCAATTGATTATCCCAGGAGTTCTATAATCGGGACTTTATTGGAAGTGCTGCTTGAATGTGAATATGACTGACTACTTGTTCTCAACTTCAATGTTGAATCTCGGACTAAAATTCCAATGACAAATGTGAATAAGAAAGAATGTGAATGTGACTGAATAAGTATAATCATTGAATATGCATTATACATTTCATTAGATGAATGCATGAAACCTAAAGGCAATTGTGACCCTAGTTGCTAGTGAAAAGAGCTTAATGCTCAAACTGTGGCAAGAGCCAAAAGCTCGCTAAGTAAAATGAGCCCTATATCCCCAAGGGATAAGGGACAATATTAATGAGTGCAATATCCACAATGGATATGGGACAATGAAAAAGGTACTCGGTCACAACAATAAAACAAATAATTGTGAGTCTAATGAACATTGCCTACACGCATGAATTATAAGATTTGAAGAATTATAAATGAAAAGTGGAATTAAAAAGAATGAAAAATGTGAACACATATTTACAAAATTTTTTATGATGATACATGAGAAATTAAATGTTGTGAATTATGTGTTTGTATGTATTGATGTGAAATGTGTGATATGAGCGAACCATCGAGGATGGTTATTCAACTGAGTTCACAAAACTCATCAAAATTGCACATTGACTTTTCAAGCATAAGAGAGTCTACTTAGTTACTAATATCGCATAGAAAGGATCTAGTACAACTTTTTGGTTGACGACATGGCTCAAAGGTTGGTCAGTTGGGACTTAGAGTTTTAGATAAAATTTTCAATATTTCCTCACGTGTGTAACATATTCTATATACAGAGATGTGAACTCTAATTAGTTTTAAGGATGTACACATATTGATGTTAATGTAAAGCTACGATGTATTTTGTTTTTGAAATGAAATGAGAAATTTAGGTTTTTGCTATTGTGATATTATGATTTTTATATATGATGCCATGCGATGTAGTGAAAGAAAAATAGTTTGCAAGCCATTTTTGTCGGACACATACACTAACATCCGAAGGGCATAAGCGTATGTGTTAGGCGGGAATAGGGCACTATAGTAGTTAGTATCAGAGCATCGATTGCATCCATAGGTATATATAGAAATATTAAACATGAAATATCTTAAGAAATGTGAATAGTAATTGAAGTTATTGTCTATTATAGGTCATCCACTATAGGTGACCATCTGGGACAATCAACTGACCTAGGATCAGTGGGAACCAGTGGAAGTCGTCTGTGTCTCGATCTGAGGGAATGCCTCCCCAAATTCACGGGAGAAGGGAAAGGAGGTATGACAAACTGTGAAAGTAGGGGGATGTGGACTTCTCCTGAAGTACAGACTTTACAGCAGTTGAGGGATGGCTAGAGAGGATAGAGAGAGTCTTTGACCAGATGGATTGTGAGTTGGATGAGAGGTTCGATTATGCTGTTTCTCTACTGTATGGCCTAGCTTACCAGTAGAGGAAAACTATTCTAGGCAGTACCACTAGGCCTTGTAACCTGAGGTGGGAAGACTTTTTAAGAGTCTTCAAAGAGAACTACATGCCCAAAGGATACCTGGACAGAAAGATGAAGGAGTTTATGGATTTGAAGTAAGGCAGTTTATCAGTAGTGAAGTATGAGATTAGATTCAATAGGCTGATGGGATATGCTATTGCCCTGGCTCCTACTGAGGAAGATAAGTGCAGGAGGTTCGAAGATAGGCTGAACATGGAGATACAAACGAGGTTAGCCATCTCCAACCTGGGTAGTTTTTTGAAACTACAGGCTGCCATTATCCTAATCGAGAAATTGTTGACTAAAAATTAGTCTGAGTATAGATTA
Organism: Erythroxylum rotundifolium; assembly: GCA_027563915.1. Lineage (NCBI taxonomy): Eukaryota > Viridiplantae > Streptophyta > Magnoliopsida > Malpighiales > Erythroxylaceae > Erythroxylum > Erythroxylum rotundifolium. The sequence goes on along the minus strand of JAOSBO010194375.1, from coordinate 14,444 downwards.
GAGTCTAAATGGAAGAGGCCTAATGAATCTCACAGTGGTTTTGGTGGAAGGCTTAGCAAACATCAGAACTGAGCTTTTAGACCACTGACTAGATCAAGACAGTCGAGGTTCAAACAGAGGGGTAGCTTCATATAGTTTAATAATGGAAGAAGTGTAGTATCGGGGCAGTTACTGAATTGTGAGTAATATGGGAAAGGTACAATGGTGAATGCTGGAAGTTAACAGGAGTTTGTCTTTGATGCAGCTAACTTGAACATCATATCAGGGATTTTTCTATTATGTATGGATCATAGTTTGGTAGTTCATTAAACCTAGTGTCACCCTAGGGAGGTCCAATCTTATTTATAAAGAAGAAGGATGGAACATTTAGATTGTGCATCGATTACAGACAACTAAAGGGTAATAGTGAAGAACAAGTACCCATTACCTAGAATCGACAATTTGCTTAATCAATTGTATGGTGGTCAGGTGTTCACTAAGTTAGACTTAAGGTCTGGGTACTATCAATTAAAGATAGCAGAGGCTGATGTACCGAAGAGTACTTTCAGGAGCAGGTACTAGCATTATGAGTTATTGGTAATGTCGTTTGGGTTAGCTAATGCCCCAGCCACATTTATGGTGTTGATGAACAAGATGTTTCAGCCCTACCTGGATCGTTTTGTAAATGTGTTTATTGATGATATCTTAGTGTATTCAAGAAGTAGAGAGGAACATGTTGAACACTTGAGAGTAATCCTACAGATCATGAGGGAGAAATAGCTATATGCAAAATTCAACAAATATGAGTTTTGGCTAGATCAGGTAGTATTTCTGGGTCATATAGTAAGTGGGCAAGGTACACAAGTGGATCCAAAGAAGATAGAGGCAGTAATGAAGTGGGAGGCACTAAAGAATGTGTTTGAGATCCGGAGTTTTCTGGGATTAGCTGAATATTACCGGAGGTTTGTCAAGGGGTTCTTATTGATTTCAGCGCCTCTAACTAAACTTCTGAGGGAGAATATGGTTTTTAGATGGAATGATGAATGTTAGAGAAGTTTTGACGAGTTGAAACATTAGTTGACTATGACACCAGTGTTGACTATTCCATCGGGAACTGGTGGTTACGTAATATACAGTAATGCTTCGCATCATGGATTGGGATGTGTGATGTGGCAAGGTGCTAGCCTATACGAGACAATTAAGGTCTTATCAGATTAATTATCTAGTACATGACTTAGAGCTTGCAACATTGGTCTTAGCTCTAAAGATATAGAGACATTACTTGTATGGGGAGATTATTCAAATTTACACTGATCATAAGAGTTTGAGGTATTTGCTAAGTCAGAAGGAGTTGAATATGAGACAGAGGAGATGGATCGAGTGGTTAAAGGATTATGACTGTACGGTTGAGTATTGCCTTGGAAAAGCTAATGTGGTGGCAGATACATTGAGTAGGAAGTCGAATAATAGTATAGCTCATATTCAATTATCAAGGTTACCAAGCTTGATTCAATTAGGAGCTTTGAATGTGGAGTTGAATCTAGAAAAAAAATTAGGCATTGATATCTGCACTAAGGTTGAGATCAATGTTGCATGATAGGATTAGAAGAGTTCAGAGTAATGAACCTGAAATGTTGAAGCTGATTGAGAAGATTAAGGCGAATCTAGATTCTAAATTTGAGTTGAGAGATAAGACTTTATGGTTAAAGAAAAGGATGTGTATGCCTAATATGAATGAATTGAGGAGAGCAATTCTAGAGGAAGCTTATAAAGTTGTTTATGCTATGCATCCTGGTACTACCAAGATGAACAATACATTTAAGCAACAATTCTGGTGGCCAAGAATGAAGAAATAAGTAGCGGAATATGTAGCTAAGTGCTTAACTTGTCAACAGATTAAAGCTGAACATCAAGCTCTTGTTGGGAAGCTTCACTCATTACATATTCTAGAGTGAAAATGGGAATGAATTACCATGGATTTTGAGATGGGTTTGTCAAAGACCTCGAGGAAACACGATGCCATATAGGTTGTGATGGACCAATTGACTAAGTCGGCACATTTCTTACTAGTGAAACTCACTAAATTAGTTGGCTCAGAGGTATATAAATGAGGTCGTTAAACTGTGTGGGATTCTAGTGTCCATTATATCGAACAGGAATCCTAGATTTACTTCAATGTTTTGGAAAAGTCTACAATCTACTATAGGTACAAAGTTGAACTTTAATACGACATTTCATCCTTAAACGGATGGACAAAGTGAGAGGACAATCAAAACCATTGAGGACATGATCAAAGAATGTGTAATGGAGTTTCAAAGAGCTTAGGATCAGTACATAGGCTTAAATTGAATTTGCTTACGACAACCACTACCATAGTAGTATCGGAACGGTACCTTATGAGGCATTATGGAAAAAAAACGTTGATTGCCTCTATATTGGGATGACGAAGGTTTAAGAATGATAGAAGGCCCAGAATTGATACATGATACTATAGATAAAGTGAAAATGATCCCAAAAAGAATTAAAGCAGCTCAAGATAGACAAAAGAGTTATATGGATCAACACCAAAAGGATATGGAATATAGTATAGGAGACAAAGTATTTCTAAAAGTCTCACCTTGGCGAGGAGTGTTGAGATTTAGCAAGAATGGTAAGTTGACTCCTAGGTATATTGGTCCTTATGAGATCCTTGAATGGAGAGGACCATAGGCGTAAAGATTAGCCTTACCAAGTAAGATATCATAGATACATAATGTATTCCATGTGAGTATGCTCAGGAGGTATTGATTAGATCTGATACATGTGTTACTGACTTAGTAGATTGAATTATCTAGTAATTTGAGTTATGTTAAGGAACCAATCAAGATACTATGAAACAAAAAAGTTGAGAAATCGAGGAATTTCATTGGAGAAAGTCCTTTGGAAAAATCACTTAAGTGAGGAAGCAACTTGAGAAACGGAGGAGCACATGAGGAAACAATATCCCCATCTGTTCCATTAATCAGGTAAGAATTTTAAGAAGGGAAGAGTTGTAACATCCCGATATCCCACGTTAAGGTTAGAGTTGAGAGTACCGTAAATGAGAAATAACAATGAGAGATTAGAAAAAAGCATTTCATACTAATGCATAATATGGCATTCATGTACGTGAAATTGATTATTACAAACATTACAATAAATTGTTCATGCACTCATTTGATATTTCTGAGTATAAATGATTGTGTTTATGTGATTATAATCTAAAATTATGGATTTTCTGTCTTGAAATTTAGTTGGTGTGTAGAATTGCTGATTTAGAATTTTTGGTGAAAGTTAAGAATTTTCTGGAATTTTTGATAATTATGGACTAGGAAAAATGTCAAGTGTTGTAATAATTGATAAATGGTAGTAGAAATAAGTGATGAGTGACAAAAGAAATAATTGATATATGATATTGGGATTTAGTGACATATTTAAAATTGGGATACAATTGGATTAGAATTGGGGGAAAAATGGACTAGCATTTTAAAAGACCAAAAGAGGACTGTGAGAAAGTGACATGTGGCAAGGGACATGTGTCACTTGCCATAACACTTATTAAACCCACAATTTTTATTAACTGAAAGACTAACCTTCATTTTGAAACCCACAATTTTTATTAAGTGAAAGACTAACCTTCATTTTGGTCTTTCACTTGCTATTTTCTTCTCTCTCTTCATAAGTCTCTCCCATATTCATCTTCTTCATTTCTTCTTCTTCTCTATTTACGATTCTTGCTCTTCCCATTTACAACCTTGATTTTTGTTAACAATAAAACCACCCACTTCAACATCCTTGTTGTCCTCTTCATCTTACTACAAAATGACGCAAAGCACTCCTTGAATGATGATGGTCATGAGATATATGGGAAAGCTAGATTAGGTTATTTTTGAAGATCTTCAAGCTTAATCAAGTATGTAGCATGTTATTCTTCTAGAATTGTTGAGTGAAACATGCATGATGATAGATAGATCTTGAAAGATCTTGAAATGCGAATGAAAACATGTTAGAATGTGGATGAGAAAATGAGCTTATAGATGTCTTACTTTTTGTGTATATTGTGCGTGATAATTTATAAATTTTTAGGGGTATGATTTTACCTAGAATGACTATTTTAAATGTTATAGAATGCATACAGAAATTTAAGAAGGGAAGGTATATGTATATGTTCTGTTTTATTGGTTTATGATCACTCATCAATTTTGATTTGTTTGTGAATGATATTGAGTTGAACTGGAAGTAGGAATGAAGAGGAAATAATAAGGACATGAGCTAGAAATGATAGACTAAGAAAAAGAGGTGAAGTAGGATGAAAATAATGATGAAGTGTCCTAAAGTATGTTATATGCAGTATTTGTACTGAACTTACATCTGTATTTTGGACATAACTTGACCTGTGAATATCCAAATTAGCTAAATTTTGATTTAGAGAAAACTAGAAACATATGACTACAATTTCCATGAAGAAATTGAATTTGAAGTCTGTCTATAAGATTCGGCTTAAAGTTGAGAATTGTGTTCTATCAAGATATGAGAATAGTCTATATATTTTTTGTTATAACTTGCATGCTACTGAACCAAAATGCATGAAATTAATGCCATTAGAAACTTTAGCTATGAGGAACATTTTATTAGGAGAAGGTGTTGCCTAAAAACTATAATTTCTGGTTCAAAATGGTCGTATAATACTGACCTAAAAATCTATCTTGAGAAAAACTAGAAAACTGCAAGGTAAATGGGAGATTTGTTCCTATCACGATCGTGGTTGGGGATGTCACGATCGTGGGAATTGAATTTTCATGGAAATGTTGTGATTATGCTTGTGTTAAACATATAAAGGATTAAGTGAATAATTATGATGTTTTTAGACTTAATTTGGGGCTTAAATGAGGAAATACCTAATGAATAACTTGCTTGATGCCATGAAAGTGATGTTATAAATTTTATGACTAGTATTTGTGTGATTGAAGATGCCTAATCAATTGAATAGAATTTGATAAGGGAATGTAATCAAATTAGCAATTGAATCAATATAATGATGTTGTATTAGAGGTAATAAATTATGGGAAAATTGGTATGAAGTTGGTGTTATGATAAGTGTT